>PVIH01016523.1:0-45295 GCA_004025045.1 Sigmodon hispidus
CATCTATCTATCATCTATCTATCTATCCATCCATCTATCCATCTATCTATCATCTATCTATCCATCCATCTATCCATCTATCTATCATCTATCTGTCTATCCATCCATCTATTCATCTATCTATCATCATCTATCTATCCATCCATCTATTCATCTATCTATCATCATCTATCTATCTATCCATCCATCTATTCATCTATCTATCATCTATCTATCTATCCATCCATCTATTCATCTATCTATCATCTATCTATCCATCCATCTATTCATCTATCTATCATCTATCTATCTATCCATCCATCTATTCATCTATCTATCATCATCTATCTATCCATCCATCTATTCATCTATCTATCATCATCTATCTATCCATCCATCTATCTCTGACTTTACCTCTCCCTCTTTCCTCTGTCTCTACCTTCCTCCCTCCCTTCATCCATCCATCCCTCACTTTCCTAGCCATCATCACAAGCAAACTTTAAAGACATATGATATACTACTCTGGAGAACTCAATTCCTACGCTTACTTTTATGAAATAATTAGGTTTTCAAATCCTGTAAACTTAATACTCAAAACATATTCCAAGCATATGACAAATTGCCAAGTTGTATCTAACAGTTGGTTTTCAGAGCAGGCTATCTGAAGTGAGGACAGGTAAGTCATGGAAGCCATGCGTGGGGAGCTGATGAAATCCTGAACAAATGTGTATTATTGACACAAGCACAGCCATGGCAAGGACTCCAATGCTTCAGACCAATGGAATGGCAAAACCTCCCTCAGAGGAACTGCAAAGCTTATGATCCAAAATGGATTTGAGGAACAATTGCCCTTTAGCTGAAACTATCAACCACAACTTCTACCTCCTGAAGGCCTTCAACTGAAACCACTCCCCTATAGAGCCCTCCCCTTGAGATTAGCTAACCCTCTTCCTTCAGCTAGATACAATAAGTGCATCTCCTTGCTCAGTGCTATATAATAAATGGACTGAGTTTCTGGGCTGCCAGCGTGTTTCCATTGGAGCTCCAGGTCCACATGATCTTAGGTTTCTATGTCTGGGTATTTGTCCTTTCTTAATGCCCTCATCACCAGTCAGGTCAAGTCCAATGCTATACAAGTCTTGACAGGCACGGCAAAACCATGGGGAACTTTTTACTAATAGAGAGTTCCTGGAGGCCTTTGGTTTTTATACTGTAGCAAAGGGCAGCTTCCTTATGGCTGTACACCCTTCCAAGTGGCTTCCTGTGCAACTTGCTTCCCACCAGGCAATCATGGCTCTCCCTTAGCCTCTTATTCAGAAGCCTGAAGTGTCAGTCACAAGAGTGAGACAGAAACTCAGCTGTTGCTTCTCAGAAAAAAATATATATGTCACTAAACAAAAAGAAGAAACTTAATTGTAGCAGAAAAGATTTAGATTCTTCTCATAAAAAGTGCTGGTGGTAGGGTTTGGGAAGTAAAAGTATTGCTAAGTAAAATTATGAATGTTTCTACCATGGAAGAGAAAAGTAAGAACAAGGCTGTCTCTATCTGGAGTGGTTTGGGGTGTGTCTTATCTATAACAGCATAGACATGTAGTTAGGTCCTTGCAAGTCTCCTGTGGTGGATCAGGTCCTTAGAGAGATGGGAGCATGCACAGGTCTCCTCCTTGCCTGTGATCTCACAGCTGCTGTGGGAACCGGTGAACTAGGCAAGGGGCTCCAGCAGAGCCGAGGGCACCACCTCTCTCCATTTTCTGAGCAACTTCAGGGTCTGGCACTTAGCAGGGCCCTGCTGAGCTGTAAAGTCAGTCCAGACAAGCCTGTGTTTACACAGATTCCAGAGCAGCAGGAGACATCTCAGAACACCTCAGACTGAGAAATCCTGAGACCTGGGTTAACTGCTCTCTCACTGCCCCCCACTCCACTCCCCACCTTCTTCTATGACCTTGGCTCCCTGCCCTTGAACTCTGAGTCTGGAGAGTGGTAAAGTTATCAAGTCAAGAGGGATGAAGTAGAAAGACGACACATCTGAGGAATAAGGAAAAGATGGAAGAGATGAATGTGAATGAGTGTGTGTCTGTCTGTCTGTCTGTCTGTGTGCACGTTTATGTGTGTCTGTGTGTGTATGTGTATCAGTGTGTGCCAGTGTCTGTGTGTGACTGTGTGTGTGTGTGTGTGTGTGTGTGTGTGTGTCTGTCTGTCTGTCTGTCTGTCTGTCTAGCACACATATGATCTCTGGTCTAGAGACCACTCAGAATCCTATGAAGAACTCAGAAAATGCCTATTTTGATGAATGCTGCCTAAACCATATAGGCAGTAGGCCATTGGTTCAATGTCACTGAAACCCGTACCTTAACCTCAAACATTTTTTAAAACCAGAGAGACGATTACCCTTAAAGTCACCTATTGGTCTGAGGGCAGACTTCACTGTGTTTTGGCCACATCGCTTCTTCAGTTTGCCAGACTGAAATGGGAATATTTACCCAGCTCTGACAGGGCTGACCCAGGGCTGACAGAAGGATCAAGTAAGATTGTGTGTGGGAAATGCCTGTGAGCTGCACAAATAGAAGATTTTTTTTATTAAATTCAATAAACAGTAAGGGCTTCTTATGAATTATTCCTTCTGCTCTCCAACATCTAAAAAGTCTTTTCCAGCAGCATAATGGGGTTATTTCTAAAACTCAACAACAGTTCTACAAAGGAAAAGAAACCCTAAGGACTGCTGTCCGCTAGAGTTTCCAAGGCAGCTTCAGCCACCCTCAGTCAGTCTTCGGCTGTGTTCATCTGCATCCACAACAGTCGGTCTCCTCACAGTCAGTGTGTGTACAGTTCAAAGGGGCAGGTAATCTCTCTAGCAGGGTTTAATACTCATTGATTATGGGAAAACTGTTATTCACGTTAGCCAAATCTATTTGCTCACAACTTCTCTTCCTCCGTCTAGTCCTTTGTCCCACCTGCTCGTAAGCTTCTACAGCATGTTCCGTGAATCTCTCTGCAGCTAGGTCACCCAGGGTGCTGATCCCCTTCCAGGTGTCAGAGCCCTGGTAAGAGGAGACGGAAAAGCAAGTTGTCAGGACCACTGCTAGCCCACATATGGTGTTATTTAAAACCAAATAACCTGGACTTTAGGGAATGTGCTTATGTCAAATGATTATATGTCAGACCACACCCCTGTGGGTGGGAATAGATGTTCCCACTGTCAATCATCCTAGTGAAAGGTCAATACTAGGTTAAAAAAAAATTACATGGTTTGAACAAATAGTCCAAGTGCAGAAGACGGTGTAAACTTTCTTTTGCTCTCTGCATGAGGATTTGATTTGGTAGACACTGGGGGTAGGGGACCGCCTAGGACTATTCCAGTGATGGACAATGAGACATCCCGGGCCATAATTGGACAAAGGGGCAGCTCAGTGAGATCATACGATATTCTAATCTACAAATCAATAGGTTCTGCTGAATGTCATCAAAATGTCACTGAGTTTTGTCCCACTCATACAATGCCTTGGATAAGAAAGTGTGGCCATGTCCCAGATAACAGGAGCAGTACCAGAGCCATTTCCATTAGGATTCATCTGTGCTCCACAGAGCAGAGAAGTCTTAGGGCCCTCAAAGATAATGATGGCAGCCATCACATTAACCAGATTACCTTCCAGGTCTCCAGATCTGTCAGCATCCAGGCCTGGATATGGATGGCACATGATTCACCTCGAGGCAGGGATTAGGTCTCTCAGATAAAATCCAAGATTCTAAATTTCTAGCAAATTCCCAGGTAGTAAGTAGCAATGTTGCTAAAATTTAGGTTGGATCCTCATTCATGAGGAAAGTATTAACTCTGATTTGCTTTTGCTTTGAAGAACAAATAAGAATGAGGTATTTGAAACTGAATTTGGTAGATAATAGATGTAACTACATTGATAGGTGTCTGACCATCTCACAGTCAGTGAAACACGAGAAGATTCTTTTGCTGTGGTACACTAAAAAGCATGAATGTCATTATCCGAGAATAGTCAAATTAGAAGACTCAGAGGATTGCTCTGTAGGACCTCAGCCTTAGGACAGCTATCACCCCTTGGCTCCAGAAATAACTAAGTATCTATGACGCGCTAGTCACTGATGAACAGCGCAAGAGACACTGAAACTGCCATTTTAGTAGAGAAGATTATGGTCCGGAAAAACATAACCAGGTATAATGTACATCTTGACTATCACTTTGAGAGGATCTAACACCCTCTAGGAGACAAGTCCCTGGATATGCCTGGGAGGGATTATCTAGATTAGGCTGAGGTGGGAGGACTATGAAAGGTGCCTTCCAGGGGCTGGGTCACACACTGACTGACAAAAAGAAAACAAACAATTGACTATGTGCATTCATCACTCCCTGCTCCCTGACTACAGACAACATGCATGACCAGCAACCTCCCATTCCTCCCACTGTGCCTTCTCCATCATGATGGTTTGGTGGTTTGAATAAGAATTCTCTACACAAGCTCTGGCATTTGAGCATGTGGCCCCCAATTGGTGACACTGTTTGGGGAGGCTTAGGAGGTGTGGCCTTTCTGGAGGAAGTCCACCCCTGAGGGTAACTCCTTAAGGTGTCTTCTTCCTGTCCGTTGCCTATTGCTTTCTCTCTGTTTCCTGTGTGACACAGGTAAACACACTCTGTCCCGTGTTCCTGCTGTTGTGATGTTCTCCTCTAGTGCTTGGGGCCAAGCTACATGGGCTGACCCTTTTGAGACCGTGAGACTTGCAGCTCAAGGTGTGAGCCCTCATTTTCTTTCTACAGACACCATGTCTCTATTCTGCCATGATGGAACCATAAGCCAAATAATCTCTACCTTCTAATAAGTGGTGTTGACCATGGTATTTTACCACAGAAGCAGAAAATTAACTGACATCTTAAACTGTGAACCAAAATAATTTTTTTCTTCTGCAAACTGCTTTTCTTCAGGTATTTTATCACGGCACTGAGAAAAATAACTAAAACAAACAGCCACGGAGGAAATAAGTAAGCCATTGTTGGACTCAAGGCAGCTTGACTACACTGCTGCCATAACAGGCTTGATAGAACCCAGCTAAAAGGTAGATTTGAGCCTCAGTTTACTGACGGGTCCCACCTGATCCCCAGGAAAAGCCATAAATCTGGCACCACTCAGAAACAGGCAAATCAGGGGCTGGAGAGATGGCTCAGGGGTTAGGAGCACTGATTGCTCTCCCAGAAGACCCGGGTTCAACTTCCAGCACCCACATGACAGCTCACAACTGTCTGTAACTTCCGTTCCAGAGATCTGACACCTTTATACCAATGCACATAAATAAAGCTAAAGAAATAAAAAAAGAAAAAGAAATAGGCCAATTAGCATCCCAGGAGAAAATACCTACCATTTCAACCATTATAGGTAATACCAGGTGTCTTTTAGTCTAGCACACACCTATTTTTTCTTTATTAAAGATACCCCTAGACAAATGTCAGCCAACTAGAATTCTGAACCCCCAACTACTACTATGATAAAAACCCAGCCCACCCAGGCTGCTGTACCCAATGTGTCAGACAGGTATAGAGTCTTAGCTTGAGCTTAAATAAAGGCTCTTTGCTTTTATTTACAGATTCAGACTCCTTGGTGGTCTTTTGTGGATCCCCATGATTCAAGCATAACATCATGCAAGAGTAAGTGGAATTATGGGATACACTACATGAAGACATTGAAGGTGAGACCTCAAGGGTGACAATGAATTTTCAAAGTGTTCGGGGAATAAATGCAGCAAATACAGAAGTTCCTTGGGGTTGGGGGAGCTTATAATGTGTTATAGGAAGAGAAAAAAGGCCAGAGCAGTTGAAGAACCAGTCAGAAGCCCAGTAACATAAGGACTGGAAACTGAGTTGTGCATAAAAAAAAATATGATAGAGTCATCAAGGGGTCAGCAAACTTTACTGTACAGTACCAGATAGCAAATACCTTAGGCAGCTCAGGCTAAACAGCACAGTCTGGGATGTTACAGTATACTTCTATTCCAGAAAGAAAATGTTCCACAACTGTTTATTTATGGAATTTAAAACATAGTAATAATTTAAGATAATTTTTATAATATGAATATGCCAACAAGAAAAAATTATTTGGGAGTGGTGTGAATTTTTGCTTCATTAAGTTTCAAAATTAGTATTTCTCTTCAGAGTTTGCTGAAATAATCATCAGTACAGAAATGCAGTAAGGTCTTGAATAGTTTGTCTCTGGAAATATCTTTCTCGAATTAGCTTTAAATTTAAATTAGCTTTAAATCCTTTGGACAGAATAACTTAATGTGGGAAGAACTCATTTTGGCTCATGGCCTCAAAAGGGTCAGTCCATGTAGCTTGGCCCTAAACACTAGGGGAAAATACCAGGAACATGTGATGCAGAGTGTCTTTACCTGTGTCACACAGGAAGCAGAGAGAAAGGAATAGGCAGAGGGCAGGAAGAGGACATCCTAAGGAGACACCACTGGTGACCTACTGCACATTAGCTCTCTCTGCATCCAACCACCATAAGTTTCCAGAGTCTTCTACAATAGCACCATCTACTAGGACTGAGCCCTACCAAAGGAGCATTTGTGGAGGACATGCCCTGTGCAAACCATAACAGACAAATCTGTCACGGGTCCACAAACACACACTCACCTCTATGTTGTCAGTATCTGGAGGAATTATAAAAGCCTATTGAATTGTTCTCTTGCTGTTTGGCTTTTGATATGTCATTGTCTTACAGATAACGTATTTGGGATTGAAGGTTAGCTAGCTCCATAGCTACATAGCTTCCAAATGTGCTTTGCTTTGTGCTGGGCTGAGGCCTGAAAACACTATTAAAAGCACAGCTCAGGAAATATATCACTACACACTTGTGCATAACTAGAAATATTACCTTTTTGCAATATAATTTTTATTTTAAATTTAATTTAAAATTTTAATTTAATTTTAATTATGATACTTTTGCATGAAAAATAAGGCTATGACTGCTCGGAGGTATGGTTAAGGAAAAGGTTTTTATTGTAGATATGAGGAAGAAAACAGCCAGAGGCATCTGGAAGGGTCCAGACTGAACATGGCCAACAAACTGAACTGGGTCATGAGAGGACAGAGAGAAGGGGAGAGAGAGCAAGAGAGACAGAAGAAGGGTGAGGTAGACGAGAGAGGAGCCAGACCAAAGGGCCAAGAAAAGAGAGCACATGGGCCAAAAGAGAAGCCTGGAGGACAAAGAGTGGCAGAGCCAGCCAAGGGATCAGCAGGATGCATAGCCAAAATGGCTAAGATTATATAGGAAGCAGAAGTGAAGCCAAGCATCTAGGGTAGAGATGTTTGGGGAGGGGGAGGAAGGGTAAGAAGTGCTGGTGGGAACCACAGGTACTGAGTAAATGACTTGTCCCACCTTTCTCTGAGACTCTGTGGGGAGAGTGCAGTATTCGTGTGTACCTTTGTAATGTGGGATGTCTTTCTGGACTTGTGAATATACTTTACTACCACTTATTAATAAAAAGCTATTTTGGCCTATGGCAAGGTGAGACATCCAAGCAGAGATATGGGCGAAGAAGGGCAGAGTCAGAGAGAAGCTGCGAGCTGCCATCCGGAAAGCAAGATGTAGGGGAGCACAGGTAGAGCCATGGGACACGTGGCAAAACAATAGACTAGTAGAAATGGGTTAAGCTGTAAGAGCTAGTTGGTAATGAGCCTGAGCCATAGGCCAAACAGTTTGTAATTAATATAAGCCTCTTAGTAATTATTATATAAGCAGCTGTGAGACTACTAGTGGGAGAGATTTATCTGCCCAAGGGGTCTGGGAAAGGACAGAAAAACCTCTGGCTACACCTTTGTATCTGCAGAGTCCAGAAGAGGGTGTCAGAGCCATGAGGCTGGTGTTACAGGTTGTGAGCCACAGGACTTGAGAGCAGAACTCGGATCCTCGGCAATAATAGCAATCTGTCTTTAGCACTGAGTCAGTTCTCCAACCCCTTAGTTATCATATTTAACACCAAGAAAAGTTTATCAATCTTGACACTATTTGTGAATGGACCATCAGTTGTGATGGAAATGACTTTTTCATACATAAATTTACATGCTACTATTTTATACTGGAGTTTTAGGTGCAGTGTATTAATAAACACCATGTCTGTAACACATTTTCCTGTTAGTGTTCATCATAGTAGCTGATGACAGATCTTCTTGAAAATTTGTACAAGAGCCTTAAAGTTGTGAACTACTAAGGTGTTTAGCTTCAATTTCTGATAGAAATTCACAGGACCAAGGACAAGAGTAGCATTCCAAAGTTCCCCAACACTCAGTACTCAGAGGAGGGAAAAGCAGCAAAGAAAAACATAAAGGGGACAGACCTGTGTAATAAGCTTTCTTGTCAGACTATCTTTGAATTGCCAGTCCCCAAATAATGACATAGAGACTTATTAATCATGAAGGCTTGACCTTTAGCCTAGGCTTGTTTCCAACTAGCTCTTATAACTTAATTAACCTATATTTTTAAATCTACATTCTGCCACATGGCTCAATTATCTCTCCTGAGTACAGCATCTCTAATATGTTTAAGTTTGCTGACAAAATTAACAGACCTAGATTCTGTCTCCTTTTCCTCTCTCTTCAGAAATTTCTCTGTCTAGCTATCTGCCATTTATCTCTTTCTAAAACAATCAGAAGGGGCCTTGGCAAAGACTTATCTTCATAGTATATAAAAAGATTACCCCACAACATTTCCCCCTTTTTGTCTAAATAAAAAAGAAAGACTTTAACTTTAACATAATAAAACTATATACAATATGAGCAGTTATCAGGTAAGAATTACATCTGCAATGTTAAGTTCATTTGTGCTTGTCATATTCAGAGAAAATACTCTATAATCTATCTTATTTTGAAGAATCTAAAGTTTTATACCTAAGCTATTTTCTGTCATAACTTATATTACCATCTAAATTTTAGATATCTTTTTAGACCTTAAAACATTTCTTAGATAAACAACTTCAGCTTTTATGTTTTTCAGCCTTATAAAACTTTATATATCTCTCTTTTATAACTTTATATCTCTCATGTAAGTTTATTTTCTAAATTTGATAACAAAGCTATAAAACTGTATCCATTCTTCAACTCCATCAGAGACCTGAAAAAGATACCTAAGGAAACAGAAAGTGTACAGCAAGCAGCTTCCAAAACTACAGAAACAGCTGGATACCTGGACAGTTACTCAAGTTGTTGGTTTCCCAAGTGAGATTAGGCACACACATACTACCAGGGCCACACGAGAGTCTATTCAGGAGAGTTGCCAGGTGAATACAGGAGCAGAGAAGCAGAAGAGAGAGGAGACAGACTGCAACATGGCATCTCCTTTTAAGAGAAAGGGTGGGCACAGATTTATGTAGCCACACCTAGGGGCGTGCCCTCCATACATGGCATGTTCTGCTGGTGCCATGTTGACTTTAGCACGTGGCTGCTACATGCCAGGAATTCTTATTTCACCCAGTGCCACGTGGGGTTTACCACATGGTATGCCAAAAATTCTTACACAAGTTGCCTCTGCAACATTGGAACATTCATCTTTGGCCTACAGGCCTTGGACATCTGACATACTTGTCTGTGAAACAGGAATTTTTGAAGAACTGCCCTACCTTTTTTTGGCAAAGTTCAGCAATTGCCTTCTTTTGTGCCCTACTTGTCCAGTTTGGACAATATACTGTCAGTATTTGAGGTAAGAGCAATTTCATACCCAAATCACTATCTCTGCCAAGTTGACAGCAAACTCCAGACCTAAGTTAAAGGGGAAGTACTGTGTTAAAGGGAACAGCCCTGAGTTAAAGGGACAGCCACAAGTTAAAGGGCAGTTCCAAGTTAAAGGGGCAGATCTGAGTTTAGGAGGGAAGCCTTGCCTTAAACCATCTTCAAAACAAAAGAAAACTGTAAGGCATAAGAGTGGAGAAAGTTATAGAATTCTGAAGGTATGATGGGATGTTGTATCTACTGTTTGTGACTTGTGCAAAGACAGAAGCCAAGGTAAAGGACGTCAGAGAGTAGACAGGGAATGAACAAACATCATTTGCTTCTTTAAATTTCCTTCAAGTCCACTTACAGAGTAACAGGTTGCCAGTAGGATTTTCATGCAAACCTTTCCCTCACCACCCTGCCCCACTTTGGCCTTTGTGTCCTTCAGTCCCAGTTACCTCTTTCCATTTTGTATGATTATCTCCCCACACTCATTTCTTAAAGCCTTTATTTTCCATCCTCATAGACTCAATTGCAGTGTTTTAGATTTACTCATAATCACTTCTACCTGGCTACGCATATTTAAGAGTTGGGGTTATGATCTACATATTAGAAAAAATGCAGTTTTTATCTTTCTGAGTCTGAATGATAGTGTTTTCTGTTGCAAAATATTCTTTATACTGTGTGAAGATAAGTCACTATGACTGATTTAATAAAGAACTAAATGGTCAGGAAGAGGTTAGGTAGAACTTCTGGAGATGAAAAAGACTCAGAGAGGAAGAAAGACGGACTCACAAGCCAGACCCAGGAGCCAGAACATACAGAAGGAGAGGTAAAAGTCATGCATCATGTGACAGCACATAGATTAATAAAATGGGTCAATTTAAATTATAAGAGCTAGTCAGAAACAAGCCTAAGCTAAGACCAAGCTTTTATAACTAATAAAAGCTTTTTCTGTGTCATTATTTGAAAACTGGCTGGCAGGACAGAGAAAGACTCATTACAGTTTTCCAGTTCTACCTATTTACCTGCAAATTTTGTAATTTAATTTTTACTTGTGGCCGAAAAAATTTTTATTGTGCCCCTTTGTCACATTTTCCTTTTCCATGAAGCTGGTCCCACTTCCTTGATATTGTGAAAAATGCAGCAAGAGATGCAGCTATGTAAATGCCTCCATGGTACCGTGGAGAATCTTTCCTGTATATCCAGGAGTGGTATGGCTTCATCACAGCTTGCTTTTGTTTTTAGCCTTTTGAGAAGCCTCCACGCTGATTCCCAGTGTGGCTACACCACTTTACATTCACACTTGCAGCACATAAGGGTTCCTTACCCCCACATCTTCACCACTACTGTCCTTGGCTTTCTTAGTAGCAGCCATTCTCTCTGAGTGTAAGAATGTAGGTTTAACTTTCATTTCTCTGATGACTAAGGACACTGAACCCTTTTTAAACATTAAAATTTGACATCTGTTTTTGGAAACTACTTGTTCAGAATATTAGCCCATTTATTGATTGGCAACATTGCTTTTTGTTTAGGGAGGTGATGTGTTTAATTTTTGTAGTTCTTTATGTAGTCTAGACACTAAGCCCCTATTGAACCATTACTGGTAGGGTTTTCTTCCTCTCTGTGTGCTGTCTGTTTATTCTGTTGACAGCCTCCTCAGCTGTTCAAAGGCTTTTTAATTTCATATAGTTCCATTGTCACGTCTTGGGGCTGTCTCCAACATTGTTGGAGTTCTATTCAAAAATCTGTTGTCTATACCTTTGTCAAATATTTCCATGTGTTTTCCTTTGGCAATTTCAATGTCTCCAGTTTTAAATTAAGGTCTCTGAAACGGTTTGAATTAATTTGGCGAAGGCTAAGAAGCGTGGATCTAATTTCATTCTTCTGCACGTGCATACCCAGTTTTGCTAGCACTATGAGTTGAAAAGACAACCAACATCTTGTTTGAGATGTGTTTCTATGAAGGAGACAGAAATAGAGGCTCAGTTAGAGATGGTCACAGTAGCAGCGAGAAGGAAGCTGTTTGTTTGGAGGTTTTTAAAGCCCCAGCCTTTAACAAGAAACCACATAGAAGCCAGCAATGAGATTCAGTTTTCTCAGGGAGTCAGAGTACATGTGAGTACTTGCTTCATCCCAGGATGCCAAGATTATCCCAGAAGACCATAGTTTGCATTTACTCCTTCCTCCTTTTGGGGTCCCTGCTGTCACAGAAGGCACATAGTAGGATTGCCTTGTAGGAACAATAGTGCTGCTTGACCCTGGCCACTGGAGAGTTATGTAAGGCTCTGAAGATAGTTATAACATGCAAGCAGCGTTGAGAATCATTTATAAGATTCCAACTTTCCAAGTGGAACTAGCCAACATCATACAGTTTCCAGTTCTAAGTAGATGGTGTCTCTTTACAAGGCACCTGACCAGCACCATGCACAGGCCAGGAGTCTATTTCACTCACTGGGGCATATGCTGAACTCTTAACATGTGTTAGAATTTGGCCAAAGAACCTGACCACATAGGCAAATGAGACAGCACTCACTGGTGACAGCTTTCAAATGAGTTAGAACTCCAAAACAAAGACTACACTTCCGTGTGGGATACTAATCACTGACCTACAGGAGTGGAGGCGAAAGTAAAAGGAGATGGGGTCTGCCTGATGAAGGCATCTGCTTCCACTGCAATGTTCTAAGAAGCCCATGGCACCACGGACCAATGATCTGAATGTGCAGCTGCAGCCTCTGTGCTAAACAGATCCTGTCCAGGTCAAACATGGCCCTCTGCCTGGTGAAATGGTGAGAATTTCGTTCCCTGAACATTCTGATGTCTCCCTTTTGAGGGGACACTCTGAGCAGGGACTCTTCTGCTTTGGTTGTGTCAGAAAATTGTCAGGGCTCTAGAAGCCCATCTCAGCTACCTGATGCATCTATTATACAATGATTGCATATATTCTTTTATTGGGGTTTCTCTGTATAGCCATGGTTGTCCTGGAACTCGCTCTGTAGAGCAGGCTGGCCCCAAACTCACAAAAATCCATCTACTTCTGTCTTCCTAGTGCAGGAATTAAAGGTGTGCACCACCACCAGCAAGCTGAGCTATAATGTCATTTTATGAAAGAAAAGCTAGGATTCATGGAATAAAGCTTCCTACCCAAACGTCAAAGCCAACATGCAACTGTACAACACTCCTGTGGCTCTTTCCTGCCAAGATCTTGAGAAGAAATGAGGGGACTCTATAGAAAGAACATGAAAAACACCATGGAGGAGACACTAAGAATCATGCTCTTCTCCTGGGATGCACACAAGATACAAAATGGCAGGTTGTCATTACCTTAATCAGACTGACTTCTAAATTTGTAAAGAGTGTTTCAGAACCTAGCAAAAATTACCTTTTAGACTTAAAAGTCAACATATTAAAGAATATTCATATATTGACTGTGAACTGTAATTGCTCATAGTTACAATATGACTGTTGAAGAGTAAAAAAAGACAATCTCTCAGATAATGAACTATGATGTAAACATAGAATTAAAAAGGACTGACAAAAGACTATCCCAATGGAGCAAAATCCAGAAACAGACCCTGATAGACATGTGCTGACATAACAGACTTCAATTTCCTCCAATCTATGAAAACAGGTCATTCAATAAATAGACCAGAATATTGGTAACATAAGCAGGATAAGATTTAAGATGATTAAAATACATATTAGCTATAATTAACTTATCTTCTAAAACACATTAAGAAAAGATTTCTATAGATATTTTTCTTATGTAACAAAAGATAGCCATACCACAGCTAGAAGAGCCTGGGGAAGCATTTTTTGCTTGCTTGTTTATTTTTTGAATCATGAGATGAAGGCAGCCTTTCAAATCACATTACAAGTGGGAGTACTTGGTAGATTTGAATCTGTGGATGTAGATGGGCCAAATTCCCCAGTTAAAATTTTTACCAAATGCCTAATTATATTTTTGGTTGTGAGCATATCCCTTAACGACTGAGCCTTCTCCCCAGCCCACAGGATGCCTAATTATAAAGCAGATTAAAGTAGAGCGCTTTGATTGGCACTAAATGGCTCCTGGAGCTCTGTCGGACTTCAGTGACGAAGGCATCCCCACAGAGCCCCTGGGGTAGAACAGAATCCTCCAAGATGCTTGATTAAAATGCAGATTCCTGGCCTATCCCATTCCCACTAAAGTAGAGTCATGGGAGCTAGCACTATGTATTTAAGCCAACCTGAAATTAATACTTGTCCACGCTAAAATTAATACGACACTTCCCTGAGCTTTGGGGCACACTGTTGAATGGATAGCAGTGGCCATTGCGGGAGGAGCAAAGGAGTCTTTATAATCTTCCAAAGTTGGCTCAGAACCAGCCCCAAGAAGAATGCCCAGAGCAGTTTGAGATGGAAAAAATAACTTGACAATACTTATAGAGTGAGCAGCCTAACGTGAAATGGTAAATGGAATGTTCTAGAAGCAACAAACTGAAAGAGACCTGGAAGGACTATTAATAATTGCCTAAGGTAGCCAAAATGTGGAAGACACTAAGCCAAATGGTAATAGGGCTACCTCACTTGCTAAGTCAGCCAGTATCCTACATGTATTTAATCACCCTTTAAAAGTTACTTGAGAATTTCCTATATGAATAGTGTACTTTTTTTCTTCCTTTTTTTATTATTATGAATAAAGAAGTCACATTTTCTATCTTTGTATATCCTTATTCAAGGTCCCTTCCCCTTCCCACCACATCAGGTCATTCTTTCTTCTCCACATCTCCCCATCTCCTCCCCAGCATGGGCAGGCGGTCTCAAGGTCCCAGTATTGCTTAGTTCAGCCTCCACTCCTGGCAGATCCAGTTTTCTCCCCCCAACATCAAGACTGAGTAAGGTGTTCCTCTCGGGAGAGTGGGATCCAAGGAGTCAGTCCAAGGTGTTTCTAATCCCAAGCTGTTCAGTGGTTGTGGTTTGCAGCTTGGGCATGCTTTGCTTTTTTTGTTTGTTTGTTTGTTTAGAGTCCACTAATGAGTGAGTACATCCTCCTTCTGGGTTTGTGATACCTCGCTCAGGATGATATTCTCCAAATCTATCCATTTGCCTGCAAATTTTAGGATATTATTTTTTCTTACTGCTGAGGAGTACTCCATTGTGTAGATGCACCACAGTTTGTTAATCCATTCTTCAGTTGACGGACATCTAGATTGTTTCCAGGTTCTTGCTATTACAAATAACGCTGCTATGAACATAGTTGAGCTAATGCCATTGGAGTGCGACTGTGCATCTTTAGGACATATACCCAGAAGTGGTATTGCTGGGTCCTTGGGGAGATTGATCCTCAATTTTCTGAGAAACCGCCATACTGCATTCCAGAGTGGCTGAACAAGCTTACACTCCCACCAACAATGGAGGAGTGCTATATCATTCTCCCACACCCTTCAATCTCTCTTGTGTCTGACTCCCCACCTCAAATTGAAGGTTTCTCTCTATTTATTATTTTGCATATATACGTAGAAGTCTATAAATACAAACTGCTGAGTCATTTTATTGTTGCTTATATGTGTATGTGCATGTCTGCAGTATTAGACAGCCAGTTAGGAGGCTCGTCCCTAGGGAAGACTGGTTCTCTCTCTCCAAAGTCATTAGTTATCTGTAGGTCTCCACTGAGTAGACTGAGATTGACATTTGCCCCACCCAGGTTGTCATGGCATCTGGTGGTGGCATTGTTCCAGTCTTGTTTAGAAAACCATGTGTGAGAGTTCCTGGATGCAGCTTCCCTGTCCATACAGACAATATAATCTCACGGAAGGCACTCTGCTTCAATGGCTCATATAGTATTTCTGCCTCATCTTCTGTAATATTCCCTCAGCCTTTAGTGTAAAGGGGATGGGCACCTCACAATTAAGTGTTCTCTACATTTTAACTAGCTGCATATTAATGTTATGATCTCCATCTGCCATAAGGATAAATGTTAGAAATATTTCCTGGTTTGGGAAAGTGGCAATAATGGGGTCTCCTCTAGGTTCCAGCCTTACCAGCCTTGAGTAATTAGCTAAGCTTATAGTACTAGGTGTGAATTATTTTCTATTAAGAGGACCTCAAGTCCAATAAACAGCTGTTGGTTACCTCTATGTAAATACTACTATTGCACTTTGGGGCTATCTTGCTGTGCTGCTGGTCATGGTCATGGTTTATAAGCTTTGCCGCTGGTAGGACTACTGGTTACTTTTCTCTTGACAACTTTCATAGCAACTTCCTGAACTCTAACACTAGCCCTCAGGGAGGAAACTCCCAAGTTGGATCCTGATAGATTCCTCCAAGTCCTGTCTCCAAAATGTGTGGTGTCTTCAATAACAGATATTTAGCTTCAAGTTCTGATCAACAATTAAGAGCAAAAACAATAGTCTAATGTTGCTTAGGGGGTTCTCTTAGACTTCTCCAACCAATAGCTTGAAAGGAACTTTTTATGCCTGGTACTAGGGATTATCATCTCAAATGGAGGCAGATGGTGATAGAGATATAAAGGTATATGTAATGCATTTTCATATAACCATAAAATAATATCATTCCCTATGAATCTTTTTCTTTTGAAACATCCTTAGTGAAGTTAATTCCTGAGTGAATGTGTGTTGTTGGCATGGTCATAGCCATGTAAAAAACCAATGCCTCAGCCCCATGGGAGTGGCAAAGTCTACCCTAAATGAGACTCAGAGGGATGACAGAGCCTTCCTTTGGCCTGAGTGCAAATATTGACAATCTGTGCAGAAAATTTCCATCATTTATTTACCCCCAGATGTTTACAGCCTGAAAATTGGCCCCTTATAGAGAATGTTCCTACTGAGATGAGCTTAACCTGCCTCCTTGTTCTACTGTGTTTAAGAATCTCACCTTCTTGTTCAGCTGTATGCCCTAGCAACAGTATGTAACAACAAACACGATGAATCTGTGGCAAGGGTGTAGCTTCTCCATCAAAGAGCCTAGACCACCTGATCCTGGCTCTTTGTACATCTGTATCTGTTCATTCTTCTTTTAAAAAATTAAAAAAAACCTTTTTATTAATTCTTTGTGGATATCACATCATGCATCCTGATCTCACTCATCCCACTCATTGTATCCACCTTCTGCCCTTGCAGCCTCCCCAGGTCATTTCTTCAGTGTCTGCTATTTCCTTATTCCCCCAGTTAGACCAATCCCTGAATCTTGTCATTTATTCCTTCACCCTCCATCTCCCTCTGCACTGACCTCCTCCCTACTCTTAGTTAACGCCCTGCCCCTGGCCCCATTTATTTTAAATTTCCCCATGTACAGTACATCTATCCGGCTATTCCCCTCTCTAGCGCTCCTCCTCACCCCCACATCCTCCATACTTCCTTTTTATGTCCCCGGTTTCTGGGGTTATCCAGATTATAGACTCATATCTAAAGATTCAGAGCTAGAAACCACAGACAAGAGGGAACATGAGATATTTGTCTTTCTGGGTCTGTGTTTCCTTGTTTGGCATAGTCTTTTTTACCCATTAACTTTCAAGCTTCATGAGTTCATTTTTTTTTTTTACACCTGAATAGAATCCCATAGAGTATGTGTACCACGTTTTCATTATCTATTCATCCGCTGAAGGACATTTAAGTTGTCTTCATTGTGTGGCTACTGTAAATGGTCAATGAAAATGATGAGCAAGTATCTATGGAGTAGAGTCAAGTCATTGCGGCATATGCCAAGGAGTGGTACAACTGAGTCATGTAGCATGTCCACTTAACCACCTTACCAACTCAAGATTTGCTTCAATTCAACTTTTGAATGTTTTCAGCCACTTAGAAAATTTTTTGATGATTTTAAAAGTAATTCTTTCTCATTGTTAAAGTTTGAACCATACCAAAATATTTCCATACAAAATAGAAATTCCCACAGAATTCCACAGGTAATTGAAAATAATGAATATAGTGGGTTTTCCTGATTTTTCTATGTACAGAGAATGTCTTATTATCTGTCCTCACTATGATTGTACAGAAGTGGTGACATGCTATAAAACTGTCCTAAAGCTTGATTTTTAAGCTTCCATGCTTTATAGATTTTTCCACCCATAAATAAATAGAAGTTATTCCTGGTACTTTTTGATGGTTGGATAACATTATGAATTTTGTAATTTCCAAGTAAAATGTGAGTTGATTTATGTCCATTTGATCTTTTCATTTAAAATTATGAATGTAGAGTCAGGCATTTAATCCTAATACTCAGAAGGCAGAGGCATTTGGATCTGAATCCAAAGCCAACCTGGTATGCAGAGTAAGTTCCAGTACACTCAGAACTACACAGAGAAATTCTGCATATGTGCAGATAGGGGTGGAGGTAGGTTAGTAGGGGGTGTTATGAATGTAGTATACCTAATTGTACTCAAGTTTTCATGTATTGCCTGTACTTAAAATAATCGTTTGAAGTGTCACCCATCAGCAGGGTGGAGGGTTCCAGTAGTAAAGTCAAAATTTTAGGAATTTTCAGCCTCCCTTTGTATATTGGAGGTGTTTCTTTATGTCTCATGTCTCGCTAATAAGAAGTATTGTTATTTTTCAAGTCATACAAACAAACAAAAATGCTAACTAGATAAAATAATGGTCACAGAAATCCAAGCCACCCCACATAAATGCATTCAAATTTTTAAAAACAACCATCAGCATATCTTTATCATCTGCTAAATGCCAGGTGTGTTGCATGGATACTTCATTTACTTATCACAGTATCCCATGGCAACAGATCTGATCATCCCCAAGACACAGAGTTCCATAGCTGAGACATCTTTTCCATTCTAGATTCCGCATTCTTGACATGTTGAAGGCTAATTGACCCTGCTTTTCTTCACAGGATTTCCATTCAAAAATCGAAGTTCTGAAACTCACATCTAATTCTTCAGTAATATATGCAGAGCCAAGAAGATCATCTTCAACTAAATGACAGAAAATATTCTACAGACCTACAACAAAATTGCTTATAGCTTTCAACTGAGACTTTTCAATGATGTTTTTCTCTGTGGCAAAAATGGGATTTCCTTTCTGAGAAACAAGAATGTCTTTCTATAACAGTATACTTGTCATTCAGAGTGCTCAACTCTACCTGCTAAAGGAGTACTGCCCTTCCTTCAGCTTAAACATTGGAAAATGGCAGAGGGGGTTCTTAACCGCAACCACATATTCATGGCATAATTACTGAGTATTCTGCGAGTTAATATGACACACAAAGATAAGTCAGCTTCCCTATCATTAAAATATTGACAGAACTAGGCTGCTAAAGAGAAGAAAGCAAAAGCCTGGGAGATAGCTCAGTCAGTAAAGATGTACAATTCTGAAGACCTGAGTTCAATCCCCAAAAACCATATTAAAAGCCAAATGTTATCACATTTGCAGTCCCTGTGTTTAAAAAAGCAGAAATAGGTGGATCTCTTGAGCTCACTGGCTGACCAGCCTAGCTTAGATGTAAGATCCAATGTAAAATCTTGCTTGTTTAAAGAATGTAGAATCCAAGACAACTGGACCACTTGAACCCTCCCAATACACAGATGAATAGGAAGTAAGTGGAACACAGTCCCTCAGGCCAAGCAGAGACATTTCTACTCTCTGAATTCCGGCCCAGGGACATACCCTTGGCACCCCACCCATACCCAGCTCTGTCCTAAACTAAAGAAAGCTGGGAAAACACCCCCAAGCCCAATTGCTAGCAAAACACAGCCAGAGACATTCTATAGGCCAAACCACAATCTGTGTCATCACATTCAGACAACTTGACCACCCAAAGCCTCCCAATACACAGCTGACTAAAAGCCAACTAAGAGCTGACTAAGAGCTGACTAAGAACAACCCAGGCAACAATGGGAGACACAAAGCTCCTTGGCCTACAGCCAACTAAGACCTTACTAGGAATAGTTTCTGTAATTACTGAATACCCTACCTTCCCCACCCCTAGGGCCACAACGACTAAGATCCGACCAAGAACTAACTTAAGAGTGAACTGAAGAAGCGATGGGCAGACGCCAATGCAAAAATACATATAGCAATATAAAGAACAACAAGACACCACCAGAAAAAGCTAATGGTTCTACAATCTCAGGACCTGAGGATAACAATGAAGAGGAAACAGAAGGAAATGACATTAAAAAAAAAACTTTATGAAGATAATAGAAACTATAAAAGAAACTTTTAAAAAAAACTTCTTTAAAGAAATAAAAAAAAATGAAAACAAAAAAAAAACCTGGAAAAAATTAACAAATCCCCAAGAGAAAATTAAAAAAGAAAAAGAAAAAGAAAACAAACAGGTGAAAGAAACATTCCAGGAATTAAAAATCAAAATAGAAGCAATAAAGACACACAAACTTGACCACCCAAAGCCTCCCAATACACAGCTGACTAAAAGCCAACTAAGAGCTGACTAAGAGCTGACTAAGAACAACCCAGGCAACAATGAGAGACACAAAGCTCCTTGGCCTACAGCCAACTAAGACCTTACTAGTCTTAGTTGGCTGTAAGTTGGTTTTCTATTTCCAGCTTGAGGCAAAGCTGGAAATAGAAAACAATGTCAACAATGGGAGACACAAAGCTCCTTGGCCTACAGCCAACTAAGACCTTACTAGTCTTAGTTGGCTTAGTTGGTTTTCTATTTCCAGCTTGAGGCAAAGCTGGAAATAGAAAACCTGAAGAAACAAACTGGAAATACAGATTCAAGCATAGTCAACAGAATCCAAGAGATGGAAGAGAGAATCTCTGGAGTAGAAGATTCAACAGTAGAAATAAATATGTCAGTTAAAGAAAACACTAAAACCAAAAAAAATCATAACACAAAATATTCAGGAAATCTGGGATACCATGAAAAGGCTAAAGCTGAGAATAATTGGAATTGAAAAAGGAGAATACCAGGTAAAAGCACAAAAAATATATTCAACAAAATCATAGAAGAAAACTTTTCCAACCTAAAGAAGAAAATGCCTACAAAAATATAAAAAGCTTACAAAACACCAAAGAGACTAGACCCTCCCAAAAGAGTCTGCTTGTGACATAATAATCAAGCCACTAAACCTACAGAACAAAAAAATACTAAGAGCTGCAAAGGACAAAAGGTCAAATTATCTATAAAGGCAGATGCATCAGAATAACATCAGACTATTCAATACAAACAAGGAAAGCAAGAAAGTCCTAGTCAGATGTTATACAAACACTAAAAGAGCATGACTATCAACCCAGACTACTATACCCAGCAAAACTATCAATCAACATAGATGGAGTAAACAAGATATTTCACAACAAAACCAGATTTAAGCAATACCTATCCACAAACCCAGCCCTACAGAAAGCACTAGAAAGAAAACTCCAACCCAAGGAAAACAGATAGAACCATAAAAACACAATCAATAATTCCACAGAAGAAAAACCCAAAGAAGGGAAATACACACAAGCTACCACCAAAAATAACAATCATTGGTCATTAATATCCCTTATATCAATGGACTCAATTCACCTATAAAAAGACACACCCTGACATGATAGATAGAAAAGCAGAAGCCATTCTTCTGCTGCATATAGGAAACACACCTCAACTTCAAAGACAGACACCAGCTCAAAGTAAAGGATTGGAAAAAGATTTTCTGATAAAATTCTCCTAAGAAACAAGCTGGTATAGCCATCCTAATATCTAACGAAATAGACTTTAAACTAAAATCAATCAAAAGAGACTAGGATGGACATTACTTACTCATCTCAGAAAAAATCCAAGATGAAGTCTCAATCCTGAATATTTATGCCCCCAACACAAGGTATCGGTATATGTAAAAGAAACACTACTAAAGCTTAAATTCTACATCAAACACCACACACTAATGGTGGGAGACTTCCATACCAACTTCACCCTTGGATGGGTTAATCAGACAGAGACTCAACAGAGAAAAAGGGGGTCTAACAGAGGTTATGATGCAAATGAACTTAATAGATATTTACAGGAGCTTCCACCCAAACACAAAGGAATATACATATTTCTCAGAACCCCATGAAACTATCTCTAAAATTGACCACACAACTGATCATAAAGCAAATATCAATGGATACAAAAAATATAAATAATCCCTTGTATCATCTCAGATCACCATGGTCTAAAGTTAGAGTTCAACAACAACAAAAATCACAGAAAGCCTATCAACTCATGGACACTTAACATCACTCAACTGACATCTGGGTCAAGGACAAAATTAAGAAAGAAATCAAAGACATCCTAGAATTTAACAAAAATGAATCCACAACCTGCCCAAACTTATGGGGCACAAAGAAAGAAGTCTTAAGAGGAAAACTCATAGCACTAGATATGAAAAAACTAGAGAAATCCTACACTAAAAAACTAACAACAAAACTGAAAACCTTAGAACAATTAGAAGCAAACTCACCTAGAAGTAGACAGCAAGAAATAATCAAACTTAGAGCTGAAATCTCTACAATTTAAACAAAAAGAAAAATACAAAGAATCAATGAATCAAAGAGTTGGTTCCTTGAGAAAGTCAACAAGATAGATAAACCCTTATCAAAACTAACCAAAAGGCAGAGAGAGAGTATCCAAACTTATAGAATCAGAAATGAAAAGGGGGGAATAATGACAGACACTCAGGATGCAGAGAATTATCGAGTCATACTTTGAAAATCTACACTCCACTAAAATGGAAAACCTAGAAGAAATGAGCAGCATTCTGGACAGGTACTGTTAGGTTGTTACTGTGGCCACGCCCCCACAGGTAGGAGCTCATTCCAAAACCTCTGACGTAAGTGAAGCTCATGCCTACCCTTTAAAATCTCCAACCATGTGGAAGATTTTCTCTTTTTCTCTTCTTCTCTGCTCCCTACTCTCTTTCTCTCCCTGTTCTTCCCCCCACTCCTTAATAAACCTAATATGACTTCCTTGGGAGCATTCAGGCAAGTTCTTTTCATGTGTGAAATACTAACAGGTACCACTTACCAAAATTAAATCAATTTCAGATAAAAGACCTAAAAAGATCTATAATCCCAGAATAAATTAAAGCTGTTATTAAAAGTCTTCCAAGTAAAAAAATTCCAGTACTAGATGGTTTCAGTGCAGAATTCTACCAGACATTCAAAGAAGAACTAATATCAACGATCCTCAAACTGTTCCATACAGTAGAAACTGAAGGAAAATTTGCCGAACTCATATTATGAGGTCACAATCACCCTGATACCCAAGTTACTCAAAGATACAACAAAGAAAGAAAATTACATACCAATCTCCCTCATGAACATTGATGCAAAAATACTCAATAAAATTCAAATCCAACAACATATCAAAAAAATTATCCACCATGATCAAGTAGGCTTCATTGCAGAGAAGCAGGGATGGTTCAACATATAAAAAACTGTGAATGCCATCCATCATATAAACAAACTGAAAGAAAAAAACCCACATGATCATCTTATTAGATGCTGAAAAAGCCTTTGACAAATTCCAACACTCCTTCATAATAAAAGTCCAGGGGAGATCAGGAATACAGGAAAAATACCTAAATATAATAAAGGCTATATACAGTAAGCTGACAGCCAGCATCAAACTAAATGGAGAACAACCTTAAAGTAATTCCACTAAAATCAGGAACTAGACAAGGCTGTCCCCTCTCCCCTTATCTATTCAATATAGTTCTCAAAGTTTTAGCTAAAGCAGTAAGAGAACAACAGGAGATTAAGGGGATACAAATTGGAAAAGAAGAAGTGAAACTATCTCTATTTGCAGATGATATGATCATATACATAAGTAGCTCCCAAAATTCTACCAGGGAATTTCTACAGCTGATAAACACCTTCAGCAATGTAGCAGGATACAAGATTAATTTTTAAAAAAACCAATATCGCTACTATACAGTAAAGATAAAAAGGCTGAAAAAGAAATAAGGGAAACATCACCCTAACTGCAAATAGTATTAAATATCTTGGTATAACTCTAACCAAAGAAGTAGCAAATCTGTTTGACAAAAACTTTAAATCACTGAAGAAAGAAATTGAAGAGGATATTAGAAAATATAAAGATTTCTCATGCTCCTGGCTAGGTAGATCAACATAGTAAGAATGGCAATTTTACCAAAAACAATCTACAGATTCAATGTAATTCCCATCAAAATCCCAGCACAATTTTTACAGATCTTGAAAGAATAATATTCAACTTCACATGGAATAACAGGAAACCCAGGATTGCCAAGACAATCCTGCTCAATAAAAAACTTCAGGAGGCATCACCATCCCAGACTTCAAGTTATACTATAGAGCTACAGTGATAAAAAACAGTCTGGTACTGGCATAAAAACAGACATGAGGATCAATGGAATTGGACTGAAGACCCCTGCTGCATTAACCCACACACCTATGAACACCTGATTTTTGACAAAGAGGACCAAGATAGTCAATGGATAAAAGATAGTATCTTTAACAAATGGTGTTGGCATAACTGGATGGTAGTGTGTAGAAAAATGCAAATAAATCCAAACATATCACCCTGCACAAAACACAAATCCAAGTGAATCAAAGACCTCAACATAAACCCAGCCTCATTGAACTTGATAGAAAAGAAAGTGGGAAATATCCTCCAATGCATTGGCACAGGCGACCACTTCCTAAACATAACACCAGCACAAACACTAAGAACAACAATCAATAAATGGGATCTCCTGAAACTGAGAAGCTTCTGTAAAGCCAAGGACACAGTCAATAAGACAAAATGACAGCCTACAGAATGGGAAAAGATTTTCACCAACTCTACAAGTAACAGAGGACTGATCTCTAAAATATGTAAAGAACTCAAGAAACTAGCACCCAAAGCCCTAAATAACCCAATTAAAAATGGGGTTCAGAACTAAAAAGGGAATTCTCAGCAGAGGAATTGCAAATGGCTGAAAGGCACTTGAAAAAGTGCTCAACATCTTTAGCTATCAGAGAAATGCAAATCAAAACAGCTTTGAGATATCACCTTACACCTGTCAGAATGGCTAAGATTAAAAACACAGATGACAGCCTATGCTCGAGAGCATATGGAGCAAGGGGAACTCTCCTCCATTGTTAGTGGGAGTGTCAGCTTGTTCAGCTACTCTGGAATGCAATATGGCAATTTCTCAGAAAACTAGGAATCCATCTCCCCAAGGATCCAGCAATACCACTACTGGGCATATACTCAAAGAATGCACATTCACACTCCAAAGGCATTAGCTCATCTATGTTCATAGCAGCATTATTCATAATAGCAAGAACCTGAAAAAAAACCTAGATGCCCCTTAACTGAAGAACAGATTAACAAACTGTGGTACAACTACACAATGGAGTACTACTCAGCGGTAAGAAAAAGTGATATCCTAAAATTTGCAGGCAAATGGATGGAATTGTAGAATATCTTCCTGAGCGAGGTATCACAAATCCAGAAAGATAAGCAGGGGATGTACTCACTCATTAGTGGACTTTAAACAAAATGCAAAGTACACTCAAGCTACAAACCACAACCACTGAACAGCTTGGGATCTGAAGCACCTTGGACTGGCACCTTGGATTCCACTCCCTCTAGGGGAACACCTGAACCAGTCTTGATGTTGGAATGAGGAAATCAGACTTGCTTGGAGTGGATGCTCAACTAATCCACCTTGGGACCTCCTGCCCTTTCTGGGGAGGAGATGAGGAGAAGGGGAAGAGAGTGACTGGGAAGGGTCAAGTTTAATCAAGGGGATACATGGATAAAAAAATGAGACTTTCTCAAAAATAAATAAATAAAAGAAGCATCTGGCTTTTGTGTGCGTGCCAAGGCTCGGAGCTCAGCTCCTCACACTTGTATATGACTGAGCCATCTCCGGGTACTCAGATACTCTAACTCTCACTGAGCCCTCTCCCAAGTCCTAAACACTCCTTCCTAACCTTCACTGAGGTCCAGTGAGCTCTTAGTGTTCACGTTAGTTCAAAGGCTGTCTTGGTCCATTTTATGTTGTTTTGACAAAATTCCACAGTCCTGGAAATTTTTAAAAGCAGACATTTGACTCACAATTCTCAAGTTGGGAAATTCCAAGGGAGTGTGGTAGCATTTTGCAAAGACCTTTGAACTACATCATGAGATGGCCATAGGACAACTGAGCCCATGAGAAACATAGATAGGAAATCTTCTCGTTTGTCAAGCAGTCATTCCCTTTTCTGTGGTAAAATATCCAACAAGAAGCAACTAATGAAAAGTTTCTTATGGCCCACAGATTAAGTCATGGTAACAGGAACATAAGGCAGCTGTCACATTGCACCCACACTCAGGAAGCAAAGAGAAATGATTATTGATGACCAGCTCATTTCCTTCTTTGTGTTCCATCAATGGCACTGCCCGCGATCAGCACAGGTCTTTCCTGTTCTGTTAAAGCTTTCTGGAAACACCCTCATAGACACATGGAAAAGTGTTTCTCCATGTGTAAACTAATTCAAGTTGACAATAACTACTTCCCATCATACTTGACAACTATATAAACCATTAATATAAGCCCTACCTCCAACATTGCTGCATAAGAAAGCAAGTTTCCAACCCATTAACTCAAGCCACAGCAAAGACGATGCTTTGCTCCACATTATCTTTTCTTCAATATAATAATTTATTAATTATTTGATAATTTAATACAATGAATTTTTATCCTATTCACCCCATCACCTGCTTCCAATTCCTCCCACATTCACTCCCCACTCCCAGCATCTTCCAACTTTGTATCCTCGTTTTCATTTTTATTTTTTAAATAATTCACCTATCCGATCTGCGCTACCCGTAGATACATGAGTATGTTGCTGTCCAGCTGAGCATGGTCAACCTGTCTGGGGAGTAGGAGGGGAAACCTTTTAAAAAAAAGTTGATTCTTCTACCCTGGAAAGCTCCGCACTCATGAGCCCCTCCCCCTCCATGCTAGACTGTTGACTGACTTCATCTTGGGCCTTGAGCTGCAGCCACTCTGAGTTCATGAGTTCTGTCCATACCAGGAGATGCTGCTTTGCTGAGGCGGCTCCCACTTCTGGCTCTTACAGTCTCCCAGCCCATTCTTCCTGGGTGGTCCCTGAGACCTGGGAAGAGGGCATGGAATGCCGGTGTATTCCCCCTGTCTGGCTGAGCACTCCAGTGATGTGCTGGACACTTGGGTCAGTTTTGAGTTTCTGCTATGGATTCTCTTCCAGTCAAATCAAACAAAACCCTCCAGATGGGGAAGCGAAGTCACAAAGTCCAAGTACTTCAGTCCTGGAGAAGAGATCAGAGGTGTGTACAGAGTGGGGTACTGAGTGCCCTTAACCTCCTAGCGAGAATCAAACACAAACACTGGCCATGTGGATGTTTTCTTGCCAATTCAGTTTTGCCAAAAAATTAAGTCCAGGCAGAGAGGGCTGTGAGTTCCATGAGATGATCTACAAAATTTGCTTTTTAAAGAGTCAACCTGGAAGTCAAAGGGGTTTGATCTCCCTGAATATTTAACCAAGTTATTTGGCATAGGAATTTTCCCAATTCAAGTAAGTTTTTCTTTTTCTTTTCTTTTTTTTTTTTTAAACAGAAATGTAAAACTGCCGTCAGTTTGCTCTTTTGCCAGGCCAAAATTACTTCCTTTCTATAAACACTCTAAAAATATTGACTGTCTGCCCCATAACCAAGTTGGTGTTTGCTTTAATTTATGGTATTCCAAGTTGAAAGAGTCCTGAAGTTAGAGTCAGAAAATATGACTTTGACAAATGCTGGCAGGCTGGACCCAGGGGCTTAGGTTCACAAGCCAAGCCACGGTGTTTTCCTCTTCCATGGTGTGGCTACAGTGCTGTGCACAGGCTCAAATGCCACCTTGCCGAGCAGTGATGGCACATCTTAACAGGAGGTGCCACAATTTGATCCTGACCTCACTGTCTTCTAAGGTGTGACATTTAACTTGATCACGTCTTTCCATTTTTTTTCATTTTGAGATTTATTTTTATTATTTTTTATTGCGTGTATATGTGTCTGTGTGCATATGGATATGTGCACATGAATGCAAATTTCCCCAAGACCAGAAAAAGGTGTAGGATCCCCTGAAACTGGAGTTACAGGAAGTTGTAAACTATCTGATGTGGGTACTGGGAACTGAACTCTGGTCCTCAGCAACACTAAGAACATCATGTATTCTTAACTGCTGAGGCCTCAGTTACTTCTTAGCCCTTAATTTCTGATTTTAGACTAAAGATAATTATAGTACCAATCTCTGGGGTATTAATGAAACTAAGAAAGTTCACAAGTGAATCTTTCAACACAGAGTCCAGAACACAGCACATCTCATAGGCATCATCATTGCTGCTACATTTCTTTGCAGAAATCATTGTACTAAATACAGATCGCCAGAAAGAAGCTTGGAAGCTACAAAGGCATGACGCTGGGGAGGCTGGTCCTTGCTGCATAAGCAAAAAGGATCTGAATTTGAATTCTTCCTGATATTCACATAAAATCTAGGTGCATCTGTAGTCTACATCTGTAATCCCAGTGCTTACGGAGACAGTGACCAGACAGCCCTGGAGGACTCAGCAGCCAGCCGGTCTAACCAAAACTGGTGAGTTCCAGGATTAATGAGAAACACCTTGTCTGAAGAAAAAATTATGAAGATCTATAGGAAAAGAAGTTATTATTTTGTTCATTATGCTCATCATCAAGACTCTGCCAGCCAATACAACCTTGCTTTTCTAAGAAACAATTATTTAAGTCTCGTTTTTCAAGACAAAATAGTAAAAAAAAGTTACTCCTGGTTTTAGGGTTTGTTTTTCTGAGATTCCTAAAAGTTGTCCTTTATCAGATGATTTTCATTTTTTTAAACCAAATTTTCTGATAGTACAGAAGCTAGCAACACTCTTTTTAACTCCAGTGGCTCAAGGCAGCTTTAATTTCTGAAAGAGAAGAACCCAGATACCTCAGGATTTTTATTTCCTAGGAAAAATTATTATGTGAGCTTATTTTAAAGCAGGCATCTGTGCTCTGTGTGTGGGTGTGTGTGGAAAGGTGGGAGCCTGAAGGGGCCTAAAGGGGCCCACTCTACAGTGTTTCAAGGACCTGGGCCTCAAACGCTTTTTTATCTGAAACACAGGGCTCCAAAGTCATCTTTAGTTTCAAGATCCAGTGGTCAAACATGGAGAAAGTAGAAAATGGCAGACACTTTGAACCCATCAACTCAAAAATGACACATACACACGTGTTCCACTGGACAGGTGGCTTCACTGAGAACTGTGGGCCGCAGGCCAGGTCTCATACTCTCAATACTGGTTTTGATCATCTATTCAGTTTCTTCCTCTCTCTGCCTTCTGTCAAGTGAGTTTCTCACACAAATATGCATAGACTCCTAGGGTTTAAGTCTCTTAAAAATATAGCATTGACAAATCAGGGCCCAAACAAATCAAAACCTAAAGTTTAATGCCAGGGCTCACCTCACTTCCTTCTTGTGCATTCAGTAGAGAAAGCAAGATGTCGGAATTCAATTTTACCTACCAATCACCACCCAGCTTGTCCACATCTTAGTAATTGCATCACTTACTGGAGAAAAACATATGTAAAAAATGGTGACCATCAGGAAGCTGTCATCATTTTTTCTGGTCACAGGTGAGGTGATGAGGTGAAGAGCAGAAGCCTATGGTACCTGCCTAGCCAGCCTCTGAGGCCACACTGTTTCTATCCCAGCCTTTCTGGGGAATGGCGATGCCCAAGTGGATTTCTTCTTCACTCCCCTGGACAAGGACTGCACAGAGCCCCCTTGCTCTAAGCCCTTCTCTATGCAAATCTCTGGGGTTTTACTGAGATACAGAATGATTTCGATTTTTTTCATATCTTCTATATTAGTCCACTGTCCAAACTGATACAGTCTGACCTATCTCCTCTGCCCCTAAGCTTTTCCAAGACAAAAAAAAAATTTAGTTAGTTCTTTTGCTTTAATGGCTTAAGATATATGAATACAGGTCCAGCTCTTGAAATGCAAATGATGGCTTGCATCACTGCCATGGTGGCCATCATTCCTTCACAAACTCTGTGAATAACAGTGTCTGCTCCAAGAAAATTATATTTTCCACAACTCTTCTAGAACTCTCCATCTTCTTTTATTCAATATTCCTTTCATCTTCCTCAAGATGACTCAACCATCAAAATTAAAACCTTTAAGGAAAATGTCAAAAGAAGGAAATGAGCTCATATTCAGGAAGCTGGCCTTCTAAGTGGGCTTAGGTCTGTCAGGAACCAAACATGACAGGGGTCTGACAGCTGTATTTGCCACTTTTTTTTCTCAGAAGTAGGATTTGAGTTTTAGGTAATCTGTTTACTAAGACTCATCTAGTACTTACTCTTCTCGAAGATTAAACCAAGAGCACTTAGAGCAGCTAATTATCCAGAAGCTAAACAGTGTTTCCACTTACATAGGGAAGGAATCCAGGCTGATTTCCCCTTCGGTTTTACAAGAACTTCCATTTAGACTTCACCAGTTTAACAAGGAGCCCCCGGAACAACATTTACCTCTTGGCTGTTGCCTGGGTGTTTCTAATATGCTAGAGGCTCTCTTGGTTAGTTGGTACAAAATTCCAGCTCTGTATGACTTTGGAAAAAATAGTGCCCTCAGAACTGAGCAAAATGCTCACACAACTACAGCACTCCTTAGGATCACCACAGATGTGAATAGAAGCTAGAAAATCTGAGGAAGTCCCTGGAGATGTGATTTCAGCATTTGACTCTGGAGACAGCCACTGTGAGGGTGACCAGAGATAGAACTGAAACACACACCCACATAGGAAATATCCCCTGCCACAAAAATCTGTTTTACTAGCAATTCCAAGATGTCAAGTCCAACTCAAAAACTGTAAAGCAATATAGTACAGAACACCCATCTTTGCCTTAGGAAACTTCAGTGTGCTATCCGCATCAGATCTGCTCATTTGGGCATCAAGAACTACACATGCTCACCACCACCAACATCATTACAGAGCTTCAAGATTTTTTCCTGAGCTGGAAAAAGATGTACAATCCTCATTCCCACAGATACCACAACAATCTACAAATTAAGGACTACAGTTGCCAAATGGGCATTCCCTGCGAGAATCATCTCTTTGACCATGGACTGTCCTCTCCTAAGTAATTTGCTGAATCAACTAAAGCCTAGCCAAAGAACTTCAACGGATACTCTTAGTGTGGCTTGCCTCCACAAAATAGCATGGTGCTCATACAGCACTCACCAACCAAGGCAGAGCCAGCGATGTTGGGTGTTTAGCAATGTGCATGGTCCAGCAATTTATGGCCTATAATAAAAAACATAGCTTTCCTTGTTTCCGGTTATCAGTTCCAAACTGCGTTTACAATACCACTTTTCTTGATGCACTGGAGAGGAGAAAGGGATCGTGGTAATGCTAGAGAAATATAGCCAAAAAGGGTTTTTGAAATGACTCAGGCAATTGCAACTTAATATTATTACCCTTAAAATTCTTTGGTCAAGTTGATTTGTCTGATACAATATTATCAAAGCCATTTGTGGTCCAACAGAATAGATTTTCCATGTCTTAAGATGTTTTCCATCTTCATCCCATCTACATGGAGAAGCTGATTTTGGTGAAAGACTGTCTAAATACCCTCATAGGATGATGGAAGGGGCCTCTGATTCACCCATGGCCCCCTGCTTAATGTATCCCATCTTTTGTCTGGATAGCCTCAGTGGGTATGATATGGAGCCTCTCTCTACTCTTGCCAGGGACAGTGAATGATAATTGTTACAAAGATGTTACTAGGCCACCTCTCAACTATCTCTGATACCATGGCTTCCCTTGAGTTATGGCTTTCATGATCCTTCTTATGGAAGGCATCTGCTACCCTCACCTGTCAAGTCCTGTGCTGGCAAGGTTACTAGCATTCATCTTCAGATCCTACACATTGCTCAGTGGAGGGGACCGGTTACAGAGGAAGGACACAAGAACAACTGTATTCCTCAAGTGCCATACCAGCCATGATGGCTTTTCTGGTACCCAGGGAACTCTGACATTCAGGCCCCTCTAAAAGTCATGAGCAGGAATACAGGCACAGGTACCTCTGTTTCTAGCTATTGTAGTCAGTTGCTGTTTCGGCTTGCTTTCTGATAACTGACCTCTTCTAGGACTGAAACACAGGAAGCAGGATCAACCCACTCTAAATCAGTTTTAAACTACTTCCTCTCTCTATGTCCTTACTTCTACTTCTTCCTTTGCTTCATGGGAGCATCTCTTGTACATCAACTCTTTCTTCTGCACATAGACACATAGTACACCAAACTTGGGTCTTAATTTTCAAGATGGCATTTAGAATTTAGAAAGTATATCCCTTGGTAAAGTCAAGACTCAAAAACCTGTGTTGCTGTGAACTTAAAAGTTCTCATACAAGAAACCAGAAACTAAGCATTCAATTGAATTTTTATTTTCCCTTCTTGAATGGGCAGCCAGCATTTTCCTGAAGGTAAAGGATTTCTCTTTTCAAACAGTGGTAAGATTAACTACACAGAAATGTAGAGTGTATTTAAAAATATTTCAAAAATAATGTTCTTTTTCTCATCCTCCTCTCCCTTCTCTTCCTTTCCCCATTTAATCTTTTATTTCTTCTCCATTTTCTTCTATATGGGAAAGTGCCAGTATCTGGGGCTAAGGAAATGGCTCAGTGGTCAAGAGTATTTATTCCCCTGCAGAAGGCCCAAGTTCAGTGTTCATATCAGGCAGCTCACAACTGCCTGTAAACCCCAGCTTCTAGGATATCCAACACCTGTGGCCTCCATGGGTACATGCATATACTGACATGCACATATACACATGATTTAAAAATAAGACAAATTTTTAAAACAAATGTCAGTGTCCAAGTGAGGGTTAATGAGGAATACAGCATATTTCCTAGCATCCAGAAAAGCCAGACTGTGCAAGATAAATCAAGGAGGTAGGGATTATGGGAATCACTGATACTGAGCACACAAGTTAATGAATTGAGCAAATCAATACTACATTGAAGATAAGGTGAACTAGCTTTCTCACTATTGGAAGAGGTATACAAATAGAATTTTAAGTATGGAGTCATAGATTTTGGTAATTGCAGGGATGGATGTTAGATATGGTAAGTGGAGAAACATGTATAGGTGTATTATATGTGTACATGTGGTGATCTTTTGATAGATCAACTTTCTTTTTCAAAAAATTATTTATTTTATGCTTATGATGCTCTATCTGCATGTATTTCTGCACACCTGAAGGGAGCATCAGACCCCATTACAGATGGTTGTGAACTACCATGTAGTTGCTGGAAATTGAACTCAGGACCTCTGGAAGATCAGCCAAACCATCTCTCTAGCCCCTTGATGGATTGATCTGATTAAGCTGAACTTCTCCAGAAGTTTCATTCATGACTCTTTCTGCTTAGGGTGGGCTGCAATAGCTATTCTTTCCTGACAGCTGAGGCATATGCACACCCCCCACCCAGTTATTCAGTTAACAGTTAAGTGTCGATATTAAAGTGTTTTACCTGATCAGTTGGCTTTAATCAAAATACAAATGATCCCTAATGAGTCTGACTTAATCAACCAGAAGTCTTTCAAAGATAGTTTAGAATCTCAGTAAATGAAAAAGCTCAGACTCTATGAACATAGCTCTAACATTGTGGAAAAGGCAAAACTATGGGGCCAATGAACGAATCAGTGATGGCTAAGGGATAGCGAAGGTGGGGAGGGATAGGAAAAGCATGGGTCATTAGGGCAGTTAATATATTCCATATAATAATACAATGATGAATATATCATCATTCGTTTGTCCAAACCCAGGAAACACCAAGAGTGCCCCCTATTGTAAGCTATGTGCTTCGAGTCAGCTTAGGTTCTTCATTGATTGAAAACAAAAACAAACAAACAAACAAACAAAAAAGAAACAACCTTGCTAAGGGGTGGGCATCACAGAGAAGGTTAGGTTTATGTGAGTGTGAGAGATACATATTTTCCATAATCATTTTTATAAACATAAATCTAGGGGCTGGAGACTTAGCTCAATGATTAAAGTTGCTTGCTGTTCTTGCTGAGGACCAGGGTAAGTTTCCAGGCACAGCTCACAACTGTCTGCAACTCCAGCTCCAGGGGATCCAAAGCCCTCTTCTGGCTTCTGAAGTTATCTGAACTCAAATGCACAAACATAGAAAGATTAATACAAAGTAAATCCCAAACAAAGATAAAATAAATCTGACTTCAAAAGTTACTTTAAAAAAAATAAATAAAAGCCTTTTAGCTAAGGAAAAATAACTCTTGTCTGTCTGGTTCAAGCAATGTCTTCACTGCAATCGCCGCTCCTTCCTCCCTGTGGGCAAAGCTACAGTGTGTACCCAAGCTGTCCATCCTCCACAGATTCTCTTCCTAACCAGTCATCATTCAGAGTTCTTAACCAGCCCCAGAAGGTTATACTACATACAATTCTCTGTGTGTAATGAAATGGCTCAACTCACTGGTTTCCCTGATTCAACTCTGAATAACATAATCTATATCTGGATGTGAGAATATATTTACATGTAAATGCATGTACAGAGTCCTTGCGTGGTCCACTGAGAAGGTACCACAGCAGTGACATCACAGACCTCTCAATACTAATGAGCACATCTAACCTCCAGACCTAGATTTTTAAATACCATCTTCCAGGAACCTGGGTTCTTGAAGGAAAGGATAATTTCAAGCCTAAAGGAAAGAAATTTTTTTTAGGTTTTTTTTTGTTTTTTGTTTGTTTGTTTGTCTTTGAGACAGAGTTTCTCTGTGTAGCTTTGGTGCCTGTCCTGAAACTCACTGTAGACCAGGCTGGACTCAAACTCACAGAGATCCACCTGCCTCTGCTTTCCAAGGGCTGGTGGGAGCAAGCATGTAGGGATTTACTCTAGCCAAATCTAGGACACCCTGAGCATCTAGATAAACATGTAGGCTATTACACATGTAGGATTTTACACATATGAAAAAGAGTCCCAGAAGGTCTTGTTACTAGGAATAAGTGAGTAAAGCAAAGTCAACAAGTACAGATGGTGATGAGAATATTAATGAGACTGGCAGCTGATATAACCCAGAGGCACCTATGGAGGCTAGATTAAGGTTTTCTTCTTAGATAGCAAAGCTTGTGTGAAATTGAGTACCAAATGGTAATCAAATTGAGAGAAAATACTCATTTCTCCTAATGAGGACAGCACTGTTCCTATGGCACTTCACAAAGAATGCATGACCTGAGTCTGGTCTTATGGAGGAAGCTTAGGCTGAAGGACTGTCATGTGATGAAGATCTGGAATCTTCAGGAGCTGTTTTTGACTAGCAGAAATCAAATAGACGAGACAGCCAAATTCAATATGTGTCACTAAATAATTTTGAAAAGAGAAAGAGGCATATGATGTTTTGGTTTGTCCCCTCCAAAACTCTCACTGAAATTTGATTGTGGCTATAACTGATGGCAGGACCTTAATGATGTGATTGTAGAAAAGGATTAGTGGAACTCGGTCAATTCCTACAAGAAAGGGCCCTATGCTGTCCCCTATGCTGTGTGCCCACTGGCCCTTCTGACTTTCCACCATGTAGCACAAAGTCCTTGCCAGAGGAAGCTGCCCAATCATCAGCTTCCCAATCTCCATAAGTATAAGCCAAAATGAGTGCTTTTTCTTTATGAAGTCTCAAGTATTCTATTGTAGCAACAGGAAACAGATGAAGACATATGGCTCTGTGGGTAGATAGCACAGCACTACTCCAGCACTGATTTTCTTATTGTGGTTCCTTGTGGCAATTAAGAAGCAGAAGGTCCTTTATATTTGGCTAAGTTTATATTTGACTATTTAGGAATTATGGGCCACTGTGTCAGATCAAAATAGATGATGAACAGGCCATAAAATGTTAATGTTTCTAAATCTAAGTTGAGAAGATTCAAGAGACTTTCTGTTGTACTTACTTTTTAATAGGTTTGCAATTGTCCAAACACTAAAGTTTGAAATACAGTATCATTACAGTGACTGAAAAATTTAAGAACAGTTATATTAATGTTGTCAAAATAGATCCCCTAATTCCTTCTGTGCCAAGTAACACAGAGAAAGAGAATTCATAAGAGAGAAGCAGTGTGTTGTGCTCTTGGGTGTGTCAAAGAGTATGGTTCTGACAGTGGAGTGACCTCTAGTGACACAAATAACTCATGCTGATTCTCCAGAGTCGGCATGCTGAACATAGAGTATACTCCTTTTCTGTTGCAGCATAAGAAATTGCCACAGCTTCCTAGCTGAAAACAATGCCCACATCACTGTGTTTTTATGAATCAAGGGTCTGGGCTCAGTGTATAGTTTCTTCATAAGCTGAATTGGAAGAGTGCCTGGGTCTGCATTCTCCTGTGGAGCTGCAGAGAGCCTCCAGAGCCCAGATTGCTGGGATAAGCCCTATGTTCTCTTGCTAGTTCTTAATTCTCTCTCTCAGATTCTGGGTCCCTGAGATGACTCCATGTAGCCCTCCATAGACAGTTCACAGAAGGCCTCTTCTCTTCAGCCATCAGGAAATACTCTGATGCATTTCCTACCTAATTAGGGAAAACACACATGGATCAAAACTGGATCTTCCTCAGCAAAGGCCAGGGTCTGTAAGTTCCTTGCTGTCTGGTAAATCTGGCTCTAGCAATAATTCCAGAAGACAGCATTCAGTGAAAAGTTTAGGATGGAGGAAAGAAATTCCATGACAAAACACTAAATATGAAAGTTAATTTTCAAGTACATAAATGAGCAACTGTTTGTCTCCTGAGCCAGGGTCCCCCGATCTCTTCCTGGTCACTGATAAGGTGAGGTTCTTTCTGGCTGATTTCTCTAGGGCTTATTATTGACCTCAGACTTGTTACATCTACTGCAACCTTGTGTGTGATGATGCTACATGTGTTGTGTGTTGCTAAGGTAACAGTGACTTCTGTGACAGGTAAGTTTTGAAATATTTTCAATAGTTCAGAGTCATAAGATCAGAAGTCTAATTGCGCATCAGGTCCATGAGAGGTATAGTATATTAAATATCACCTGAAAATGACCAAGCTCAATGGCATGGACCTCTCAGTGTATTAGTCTCATTCTGCCTCAATATTCCAAGGCAGAGAGGAAACTTCAAAGCCAAATGACTTTCTTGTCATTTAGCTGTGCCACACCACAGCATTCATTCCCAAACAGGTCCTAGTACTTTTTACAGTCTTCCTCATCATATAGAGTAAGTTGAACCTGACTATAATTTTATAAAAGACTACAAAAAGGTTTTCTTTCAGAAAATTTATTCAAATGGAGTTACGCTATATTCCTGAACAATCTTACCCCAGTGGCTTGAGTTACTTAATAAAAGACACAGTGAAAGGCATGGGATACCTCCCTATGAGTTACTGGTCAGGGAAGCCCAGAAGCTTGCCCACCATACTACATGATAAGATTCTATGACTGAAGAAACCACACACTTTGGCTGCAGAACATAGAGAAATTATTCTCAAGCCAGCCATAAACTGTCTTCCTTCTGGCTAGCTTTCAAAATGCTAGAATATGCTCTGCAGGCTGCTGATATTACACAGTGCTAGACTCTAACCTAGAAGGCAAATTTTGCCCACTGGTGCAACAGTGGCCTGACTGTTATGGGGGTAACCAACTGCATTCTCATTGGATCTGAGGCCTACTCCCCAGGAGGGAATTTCCTTCATGCTCACTATTACAATTCTGCTCAAAATAAGACCAAGGAGACAGGTCTAAGATAGAAGCTGCTATTGTTATTTTTGCTAAATGGTCAAATTAATATTGTTAATTTATTGAATGTCCTCAGTTTGTCTTTTAAGTATTTATGTTTATACTTATAGCCCAGACTGTTCTCAATCTTGGGCAGAGAAGCTTCTTTTTGCTGCGGGAAGCTAAGATATGCTAAGATACATAACTGGTCAGAGTGATCAGTCCTAAATGGGACGTCATTCCCAGCTGCCACCCACTGAGACTCGGGGAAGATAATAGATGAGGGGAAGAAAGATGTGAAGCCTGATGATGGAAGGGTGCTGTGAAAGCAAACTTCTGGCTTTGGTGTGGCTCTAACACTCACAGGAACTGAGGTGGACAGACTGAGACCTGAATAAGATCAAACCAGCCAAAATTCTGCCAGAGATATTCTGCAGGCCCATTCCTTACTAAGGCAGTTGGTAGCTGCTGGGTAAGGAATAACTGGTTTTTTCTTTCTTTTTTCTTTCTTCTTTCTTTCTCTCTTTCTTTGTTTTTAATATGTGATAACTGGTAGATTTCTCACACTCCAGCAGATCACTCCACATCCATACACTGATGGACAGCACTAATTGGACATAATGAGTTATTATTCCAAAGGACATAAAGCTGGGAGGTTCATATTAGGCAAAAACTTAGAAGGAGATGGCAGGAAAATGGAATGGAAATGATCATGTATCATTGCATACATATATGAAATTGTCAAAAATAAAGAAAATTAATATTAAAAAAACAGCCATGTGTTTTCTCACATTTTTGCTCAGAATTCATAAATCTAGATCTTCACTAACAATGGCCTTGGGAATAGAAGATGAAAAAGAAAATAAGAAGTGAGTGCAAAATCACTTTTCACCTACCATGACCCCCAGGCCACTGACTCTTGACTACCAGCCCAGTCAAATGGAATTGTTAAGACTATGGTTCAGGGCTCACAGCTGTAAAAATAATACTCCTCCACTTTAAATGACAGTGTTGGCTTTTCTGATGCATATGCCTAGGTAGCCTCAAGTCAGGGCATCAGAGGCCCACTTCCTGATCCTGTAATTCAAAACTTTAACCATTATCTTTGGGACACTGGACCTCTCTCATTGATTATGAATCAACACAGCTACTGGAAGCCCAGTAACTGCTTCCTACCAGCCAGTTCTGTGTCATACCTTCAAAACCAAATCACACAAGCCCCAAGATAGGGAAGTCATGAAGAAGTCTTGGGGAGAATGATCGCAGATGAACAGCACGTAGCAGTAGAGTCTAGATGAGGCTCCCAATCCTCCATCTCCCGACTGGCACAGCATCAACTATGCCCCTCTCACCATTTGCTGCCCACATCCTCCCCACCACTACCCAAATGAAGGGCAGGAATGCCACCCACTCCCATCCAGACAAATTCCATGTGTGCTACTCCATAGCTCAGACTCCCCAAAAGGAGAAGTGAGCACTTGACTCTCTGTGAAGTGGCCTGTAATTGTGGTGGTTTATCTGGTTTGGTTTGTTGTGTTCTGTTTTTTCAAAAAGTAGTGAAGAAAGAACAGCTGTTACAAATATAAGAGGTAAAAACCGTCTTTGCCATTGAATGGCTTCGGCTCTCCAGCCACTGAGTTTCTGGGAGATGATCTGACTAAGCCAGATTGTAGATATCTAACCTACACACTTACAACTTTCAAAGTTGCTTAGTTTCAAAAAGCAGTTTCCTGTGCTGGATGTTTTTGTTAATTTGACACATCCTGAGATGAAGGAGCCTCAGTTGAGAAAATGTTTGCATAAGATCTAGCTATAGGGCTTTTTGGTTTTTCAAAATAGATTTCTCTGTGTAGTCTTAGCTGTTCTTGGCTGTCCTGGAACTCACTCTGTAGACCTGGATAGCTTCAAACTCACAGAGATCTACCTGTCTCTGTCTCCTGAGTTCTGGAATTAAAGGTATGTGCTGCCACCACTGATTGTGTAGGACATTTTCTTAATTAGTGATCGATAAAGGAGCACCCAAACCCTTGTAGGTAGACCCAGTCCTGGGATGGAGGTACTGGGGTCTATAAGAAATTAGGAAGAGTAAGACATAAGGAGCAAGCCAATAATCAGCAGCCTTCCACAGCCTGTGCATCAGTTCCTGCCTCCAGATGCCTGCCCTGTTAAGAGTTCCTGTCCTGACTTCCTTCAATGATGAACCAAGTGATGTGCAATGGTAAGGTAAAACCTTTGCCTCCCCAACTTGCCTTTGGTCATGCTATTTCATTACAGAAACATAAACCCTAAGATATTGCCCAAACCCTTGATTGACAGAATTGACTCAGTGACTCCAGTCAACCACGGAAGAATCAAAGGTCAAGGTCTCCCTGACTTGCTCACTAACAATAAATGTTCTACCCCATAGAAACATGCCTTTTCCTTCAGAGGACAAGCTTTTTCCTTCCTTCTTTCTTCAGGCATTTGCATATGGGGGCCCAATATTCAGCCCACTGTTTTTAAGAAAGTGTCAAAGAACTTCATGCCAAAACCCCAACTGCTATAATTTAAAAGTGCACAGATGAGCCCCACACCCCATTTTTACTTCTCTGGCCACTGCTCAGGTAGGATTCTGGCTGATTTGTTCTTGAACTCAGACTTTATCAGGCTGCTGCAGTCCAGAGTTTTCTGCTGCTAATGTACCACTAACTGATGTAATGTAACTAGTTGTTTAGATAATGTAACTCTGAAATTGTTATTCACCGGAATCATCCAGGAACCAAAGTTAAAACGCCTCCATCCTAGCCAGTAAGAAGTAAATGGTGAATATGACCAGTTATGTAGGTAGTACCTATTACTAGACTTGGAAGTGATATACATGACTTTGTCTGGTGTCCCAAAGGCCAGAGCTCCCTCACAGTGGTCCCCCTAAATGCAAAGATGATTGGAAAATGTAGTCTTCTTGGGGCAGAACCTTTCTGCAAACAGTGTTCCATGGAAGGCAAGCATAAGTTACACTTGGGGAGCAACCTATCTTTGCTAAAATGAAGATGGGGGCAGGAGGCAGTAGCTGACATTTACTATGTCCAGCTGGGTGCCTGACAGTTTTTCTGGATCTTCAGACTAACCCTATGAAATACTCGATTATCTAACTTTTAAAAATTAAAAAGAAATCTGAGTCTCAGGGAGAATACATTAACAGGCCTACATCATGTAACTCATCAGGAAAAGACAGGGACTGAATCCCAGAATATCTGACCATGAAGTAAGTCCATGCACTAAGTACCACCCCATCTGGCATCCCTTAAGTTTGACAATGCTTACTTGATTGAGTTTTTCCTCTTGAGTTATAAACATCTTATTACCAGACAAGTTTCTCCTTACCACAAGACTCAGAACACCACATGAGTTAGGGAGTCATCTAGGGTCTATAAAATCCTTCTACAGTCTAAAACTGTTTCTCCTTTTCCATTTCTTGATGCCTGCTTCTCCCACTCACCAAAATCTCCTCACACCGGGCTGTCTTTCTTGAACCTCTTGGCAGAACACCACAGGTCAGCTTCCTTAGGCTGTTCCTCACAACCAAGTTTTTTCTGGTTCCCTCGGCCCAAGTTTCTGCATACACTTTCCTGTTACCCTTGGAGCCAGTCATTAAGAAGGCTCCTTCAAACAGTCTCTGCCCCTTGCCACACACCTGCCTCTAACTCTTCTATGTCACAGAGCTCTCCCAGCCCACAGTTTGCCTAAAACTCTGTCTTGAAGCTCTGTTTTGGAATCTACTGCTTCTGTTCCTTCCTTGAGAAAGGACACCATCAGGTTGAAGACTTAACCTCAAGATTGCTGTCTCCAAATTGTGTGTGCCAGACCTTCACATCGAAGAATCAGCAAGGGTAAAATCAGGAGAAAGCAGTAGCACCAGGGGCTGCACATGCCTTCATTTTGAGGAGCCTGGCTTTCTTCTTGTGAAATTATAGGTCCATCTCGTGGTAGAAACTTTTCTCCCTTAACTTCAATAGGAATTTAGACAACAGCAACAATAATAAATGAAATTCAGTAATAAATTATTTCTTTTTAAAAAATTTATATTAATTTTATGTGCACTGGTATTTTAACTGCATGTATGTCAGTGTGATGGTGCCAAATCTTGGAGTTACAGATAGTTGTGAGCAGCCATGGGGGAGTTGGGAACCAAACCTGGGTCTTCTGGAAGAGCAGCCAGTGCTCTTTACCACTGAGCCATCTCTCCAGCCCCCGCAGATTGTTGTTTTCAACAGTAGCAACAACAAAGCACCTGATTTGTTGTTTTCTTCTCAAAATTAAATCATATTGTTAGAGAAGCTTTTAGGTTCTTACATGACAGTTTAGAATTGTCAGAGTCACAAGTGTTGTAATATATTTCTGGGCCGGACTTTCCGGGCCTGAACCAGAGGTTTAGACCCACTCTCAGTGCCGCTTAGCCTCACACAATCACACACAGGCTTATATTATTTTATGCTGATTGGCCTAAGGCTCAGGCATATAATTTGCTAACTCCTTCATTTGAACTCAACCCATTTTGTTCAGTCACACAGCTCGGTACCTTTTCTCAGAGCAGTCTTTCAACTTCCTTCCTCTGTATCTCCTGGCATCAGCGTTGTTTCTCTGGCGTCTGTGTCTGCCCTGAGATGTTCTGGAGTTTTCTTAGCTTGGTAGCCCTGCCCGCACTTCCTGTCTGCCTTTAGCCAATCAACTTTTATTAAACCCATAGGAGGGACAAATATTTACAATGACAGGAAACAGTAGCAACATAACATAATCTCATAAAAAAAAAACACACAAGGATTTTGCTTTTAGCCACAGGCAATACCAGCTTTTCTTTCTAAAAATATATTTAATGCACCATATTGCCTTCACAATATCACCATTGCTGTGGTGGATTGACATTTGAATGGTGACAATCTCAGTCTATACAGTCTAACCATTCTGCTCTCTTCTTTGAGAGTCTTCATGAATCTACTTCTTCATAATCTCACAAAAATATAATGAACATAATAATTAAAGAAGTTGAATAAAAGTGCCCAATGTGAAGGAATAATGCTTTCTCCAGAAAACATAGCTTGGAAGGAAAGAAAAAAGAAAGGGAGAAGGAAGAAGGAAGGAAGCTGCAATGTCAGGTGTGGTACGCCTCTCTTCAAGTTTTCCGGTTGGAAGGATACCAGAGACATTCAGAAATAACACAAGCTGATGTCATTGCTCTTGACTACCCACCAAAATGTGATGATAAGATCTGAAAACACCACACATGTTGGTCACAGGTCATGAGGAAGCTTCCTCCCTACTGTCTAGCTCACAAACTACTAAAATGTGCTATGTAAGGTTCTGGGGGAAAGTCATTAACAGTCTTACCAGCTGTGAACCCAGCCTGGCAAAATGTGCTCACTGGTACAATAGTGGTATGAGTGTTATGGAGGTAAACCACTGATTGCTGGTGGGATTTAAGGCCCACCCCACAGGGGAGAACTCACGCCTGGTACTCTGAACCTGGTCAGAATGTCATGAGAGCCCTAGGGAAGAAGGCCCTACTGTTATTTTGCTAAATGGACATAATATCAAAGTGCCTTCCAAACACCTATCTTTATATTCCCGTCTTAGTGCATCTCAGCCCTCTTAGAATAGCTTCTTTTTGTAGTTTACAGTGGTTAATACCAATGCTCACAACCTGCAACTTGTCAAAGTTCTCAGCCCTAAATGCACATCTGTCTCACTCCACACCCCACCCAGGCTCAGGGAACATCATAGAAGAATCTGTAAGCGACAAAAAACCAGGGAAGATTACTACAAACCAGTATCTTCTGGACATGATGGAACCATTGTACTCACAAGCTCACAGCAGCCATGGTTCCTATGTAAGACCTGCAGAAGATCGAGCCAGTCAACATTCCAGCACCGGGGAGAGCATCATGATGCCCGACTCCTAGCCAAAAAGCTATTGGCAATTGATGGCTATTGAGAAAGGGAGAGTCATTTCTCTACAGATGTGTGCAGCATGAGTTGGAAAAAAAATACCTCAAGTTGGTAGGTGTTGAAAGATATCTAGGAGAAGTTGGAAGTGGAAATTGAGAGATAGTTGTGATCCAAATATAATGTATCCATCTATAAAATTCTCAAAAAATAAATTAAAATATTATAATAATTTTTAAAAATAATCTCTATAGATTTGCAAAGCTGCGTGTGTGTGTGCACTCGCACGCGCGTGTGTGCCTGTGTGTGTCTGTGTGTGTCTCTGTGTGTGTGTGTGTGTGTGTGTGTGCCTCTTTTTCCAGAGCCAGCTGTAGTACCTACTATGTTCTCACAGTAATCATACTCCCAGGAATGTTTCTGGTCAGAGTCACAGTCTGACTTGGCCCCTGAGTCATCCCTAAATAGTTCTACCTTTTGTGGAAAAGCTCTAAGCCAATGTGACTCACAAAACCTGTATCTCTGTGTCCAAAGCCGAAAGTCACCATTACTATGCAAAGTTATCAATAAAGCATATAGAAATATTCTGCTAAACATTAGAGTTAAAAGTGCTTACCTCCATTGACTGCCATGTGCCATCCAAAATAAAAATGATAGCAAAGGGAAAATATGTCAGTCCTTCAGGAGAAATTGGAGCTAGTTCGGTGTTGTAAGCTACTGACCAGACAGAGTCAAGATAACTGCCTTAGTGGGCTTGAGGAAAATGAGACCTGAGCTGACAGTGGATGCTGCAGAAGTGAGTTCATTTGCACTCTTTACAGGGCTCAAGAATCGGAGACTCCTGGACTCATGGAAGAAGATAAATTTTAAAATAGCACTTACAACTGCATGAAACCCTATTTCAACATCAAGTAACTGAACACTGTCCTGATTTCTTCACAGTTTTGTAGGTCTGCAATTTAAAAAGGGCTCAACTGGCTTGGCCATCTCTGACCCTAGTGGCATCAGATGGGGCAGCTGAAACAAGAGACCCATTTCCAAGATAACTTTATCCCTCACGTTCTGGTACCTCAGAGGATGCTGACATCTATTTTCCTGAAATACTTAACTCTAGGTGTCAACTTGATTAGACTGAAGAATTCTTAGAGAATTCACAGAGGATGAATACGTGTGAGTAGGTTTGTGTGAATGCACTGAAGACTGGCTTCTGGGCCAGGAAGATGAATGGTGAAGACCCGTCTTGAATGTGCACATACATAACACCATCCTAGAAGCATTTCTTCTCCACCCCAGAGAAGAAAGTCTCCCTAAGCAAGGCTCGCCTTCTCTTGCTGCTGCCCCAGACATCCAACTCTAGAGTCCTCAGCCTTTGAACAGACTTGTACCAGTGTTTCAGGGAGCTCCCGAGTCTTCAGTTTTGGATTGGAGATTCCATGTTGGCCTCGATCACTCTGCAGCCTCTGATTTCTTGGACGAAGAACTGTCCTAGCTTTCCATTCTGCAGGTAACTATTGTAGGACATTTTAAGTACTGGAATCAGATGATCCAATCAAATAAAACTTCTCATCTTTTATCCTAAGGATTCTAGTTCCACAGAACTCTAATATTATATTTCTCACTCTCTGTTCCTTTTCTTTTTCTTTTTTTTTTAACAGAAGTAAACTTTTATTTCTCAAATTTTTCAAATTAAACTGGCTGAGTTGGCTGCTTTGTGGGGGTTAGTCAAAGAGACCAAATCCCATATCCTCATCTGATTCCTCCGACTCTTCCTTGGCTTCAGCCTTGGCTGGGGCTGCGGCTGCAGCAGGAGCAGCAGTTGTGGCAGCGGCCACAGGGGCAGCAGCCACAAAAGCAGATGGATCAGCCAAGAAGGCCTTGACCTTTTCAGCAAGTGAGAAGGTGTAATCAGTCTCCACAGACAAAGCCAGAACCCGCTTGTACCCATTGATGATAGAGTGTGGCACTGAGGCAATA
>PVIH01016524.1:0-45213 GCA_004025045.1 Sigmodon hispidus
TAATGCTGCTATGAACATAGTTGAGCTAATACCTTTGGAGTGTGAATGTGCCTCTTTAGGGTATACACCCAGAAGTGGTATTGCTGGGTCCTTGGGGAGATTGATTCTCAATTTTCTGAGAAACCTCCATATTGTATTCCAAAGTGGCTGAACAAGCTTACAATCCCACCAACAATGGAGGAGTGTTCCCCTCGCTCCGTTGATCAGCTAGTAGCTAGTTCTGCCCTCTAATTGGCAGTTTCCAGAGTATCACAGTGTGATCAAAATATCCCACAATCCCATCCGTCATCCATCCATCCATCCATCAGGGCATGAGGGGGAACACAAAGTGAATGGAAAACAATGAGTCCAATAATAAACATTTTGTTTTAGGTAATAGTATATCATATCTGAGGAATTTCTAATGCAAAATTGTGAGTCAAACACTAAGAAATATTGGCTTTTAAGAATATTCTTTCCCCACAGAGAGATAATTGAGACAGGAAAAGTGAGACTTTTCAAGCAAAAGGGTGATGGAGAAAACCATAGGAAACTGGTGAACTTACAGGTCAGGGAAGAGAGAAGTGTAAATGAGCATGACAGGGACAGGAAGAAATAAAATCGGGACAGCTCTAAATAGACACAGCTTTAGGAATAATCAAGCTACCATCCACTTCAATAGCTAATAATAGTTTAAATATGTTCATTTACGTCCTCAAAGTCTTAGATGAAATGAAAGCAATATTTCATTTAAATCTTTATTACAAATTGTCAGACTGGTATATATTTTCCAATAACCTCTGAAACAAAAATACAGCTTGTATCTTTTTGCACATTTAATTGGAATTTGGATGAAAGATAAAGAATATGATGCAACATGACTCTGTCACCCAGGAAACCAACTAATATCATGGAAAAATTGTGCAACCCTCTTTATAAATAGGAGTCAACCCTGCTCAGCAGCTGGGCTAATTCTATATATAAAAGGAACATTGACTACATATTTATTTACACTGGTAAAAAATTGAACAAGTTAGGAAATATAGAAATAGGAAATAGAAATATAGAAAATAATGGAAGGGACTTTTTAAAAATTTATTTATTTTTTTAAGGATTAAGCACAATTGGCAAATTCTTAACCAAATTACACAAAAAGGGAAGACTTACTTCAATAAAAGTAGAAATTGAAAGGCAAGCATTATAATAGATATGAATGAAATTCTAGAAAATCATAAGTACATACATTATAAATTTGTTTCAATAAACTGAAGATTCTGAAAAAACTGGTGAGTTTTTAGATAGCAAAATTAAACCTAAATTCAATGAATGATTTTAACAAATGCATATTTTGTAACCTTGAAGTATTAGAAATACTAATAAAATACTCCATACTAAAAATAAAAAACAGCAATAACAGAAACAAACACAAGAAAATAATGGACTTCCTACAGAATTCTAGTATAATTTAAAAAACTAAGACAAATACATATCGTATACTTACATAAAACTTAAAAAAATAAACAAAGCCTTTAAAAGTTACAAAGCCAGTGAAACCCTGATATTAATAATAGTATTTTTTTCTTTTTAAAATTTATATATATATATTTATTATTTGGTGATTTTACATAATGCACCCCATCAAATTCAGATATCAGACCTCTCCGATTCATGCCTACTCTTATGATTTCCCCAATTACGAAACCGCCCATTCATGCTGCTCATTTACTTACTGGAGCTTAATTAAACTGGAAGGGACATTTATTAAAATAGTTCAAGGGAAGGAGGGAGGAAGGAGAATTTGGTATTTGGCATGTATTGAGTTTCAGTTTTGAAAGATGCACAGGTTTTTTATTTATTAATTAATATTTAAAATTTACTTTATATCCTTACTGCAGTTTCCCCTGTCTCCTTTTCTCCCATTCCTTCCCCCCAGCCTCCCTTCTACTCTCTCCCCATGAACAGGTTTCTACAGGTAATTCTGATGGTTGCACAGAGTGTGAGTATACTGGGTGTACTACAGATAATTCTGATGGTTGCACAGAGTGTGAGTATACTGGGTGTACTGACAATAGTTAAAATAGTAACTGTAGTGGTTAAAAAGAAAATGGCTCCTGAAGGGAGTGGCACTATTAGGAGACGTGCCTTAATAGGGAAAGTGTGTCACTGTAGGGTGAAGTGTGATACTGTGGGGTGAAGTGTCACTGTGCCTGAGCTTCCCTTATTATGACTGCCGGTTGACTGCCTGTTGCCTGTAAGATGTAGGACTCAGCTCCAGCACCATGTCTGCCTGCATGCCACCGTGCTCCCAATCATGGTGAAAGACTGAATCTCTGAAACTGAATGTAAGCCACCCCAATTAAATGTTTTTTTTTTTTTCATAAGAGTTGCCTTGGTTATGGTATTTCTTAACAGCAATAAAAACACAAACTAAGACAATAATCTCACGTATACTTTATCACACTTAAAAAATTACTTCAACTCACATTTTATAGTATAAAATAAGAGCTAATTTCCAGGAACAATGGAATATCAATTTCACTTTAATCCCAAGTCTCCAAATTTACAACTGAAATTTAGTAATAAGGTGGGTAAAGCATCATCTTAAGCCGAAGGTAATATTGACAAGGAAAAATAGAGAACATGATAAAAATAATCTTTTTAAAATTTTTTTTATCAATTATTCTTTTAAATTATATTATAACTTATATAATTTGGTTTCATATTAAGGACATATGTGGTTAGCAATGGCATAGTAGCCAGCAAACTACTTTTCAAAAGCTCATTTTTTTCTGCTTGTAATATATATATATATATATGTTTATATATTTATTATTTGGTGATTTTACATCATGCACCCCATCAAACTCATTTATCAGTCCTCTCAGATTCACACCCACTCTTATGATCTCCCCATTTACAAAAATACCCATTCATGCTGCTCATTTACTTACTGTAGTATAATTAAACTCCCTGTGGCCAGACCCTTAAAGAAAACAAGTCTTTCTTCACCCACACCCCTGCCAGAGGTCATCAATGCAGAAGTGAGGCATTGTATACAATGACATCTTCTTCTTCTTTTTTTTTAAAGTCCACTAATGACAAAAGCTAAATTTGAAAACGTGGTTCAAACATGCAAAATTTACAAAGTATTCACAATGACTAGGCCTGTAGAGAGACGATCAGTCACGAACATTCAAAGGATGGGGTTTTACTCTGCCTTCATTCAAGTAGTTGCCAGAAAAGTAAGAAATATTCATGTCAGCTGGTGTCCAGTCAGCTCTTTATTAATTCGATTTGTAACTCTGCCTCTTTTTTATTAGTTTTTCCTTTACAATTCTTTATGTGTATGAGTGTTTTATTTACATATATGTCTTGCACCGAGTGTGTATAAGTGCCGATGGAGGCGAGAAGATCACCTGGAGCTGGCCTTACAGAGGATCATGAGCTTCTGTGGAGGTGTTGGAAATTGTAACAGCGAGTACTTTTAACTGTGGGGCCACCTCTTCAGCTCCTGGACTTTTCCTTCTGGTTACCACAAAACACACCAGCTCTGGAGAGTGGTCCTTCTTCCTAGTAGACCTGCTACTCCTCAGCTGAGCCCCCTGCCACCTGCTCGTCTAAGTTTGTCTCCGTTTGTCTCCTTCTATTTCATGACTGCCTGCCAGGGCTTTTTTTCAGCCTAGGACTGTGGGAAGTGGACTGAAAAGTTCTTTTTCTTAGGTCCCAATTTGAAAATTTTTCTGTATGAAGTTTCTTGTTGCTGGGACTGGTAGGTAGTTGCAAGAAAACTTAAGGAAGTATTTTTTTGGTTCGTGGTTGATGTGGTTTTGTCTATCACAATCGGGAAGCTTGGCAACAGGAACTTTTGGGGTTGTGGCGAAGGGAGTGTGAAGTGGCTGGTTAAATTCTGTTAGCAGACAGAAAGCTGAGTATTGATCTGGGTCCCTAGTCATGCAATAACTACAAGGCTTACCCTTCAGTGATCCACTTCATCCAGCTATGCTCCCCTCCTTAAGGACTATAATCTCCCCAGATAGCACCACTAGCTGGACACTAAACAATCAAACATGAGCCTGTGGGAGACATTAATATTCCAGTCATAATAAGCTCCATATCAAGCTGCCATCCAGCCGGAACTCTCTAAGTCACAGAGTGAGACAAAATAGACCAACTTTCTGCTGCTCACCCATCACTCCAGAAGAATCACTATCTCATTGAAACCAAGACCTGGATTTGAGGCTTGTGAGAAATCAGGGTGGAAGACGGTTTACCACTCCAAACAGCAAACAAACAAACATTAAACATTCTGTTCCATAACAAGACTTTACATACGTTTTCATTTTAAAAGTCTCTCATATAAAGCTGCTGAAATAAATTTAAAAACATAGAAATTTTCAGATTTCAAAAGAGTCTAATGAAGCAAATTAAGAAGGAGGGCATCCCTGTTTCCTCTGATTTTGGACTCAGGTCTCTGAGCTGACAGTCAAGTATGTTAGAGCCTGGAAAGTCTAAAGAGGAATGCTGCTCCTTTTGTGTGGAGCACATGGTAGCTTTGTAAATGGTGGTTCTGTGAAATTCCACGTGACTTGCAGCTGGTCTACAGAGCATTAGGAATTGTGGAATGTATTCTTTCATTCCAGTTGTAGCCAGGCCAGTTACCTATGGAAAGCTCCCTTGTTGTTTATTTAGGAGCAGTGGCCATGTGCTCAACAATGAGACTTTTTTTGTAGGCCTTTGTTTTATGGAAGACACAGCAAGACAGGCAGGCAGTTGAATATAGGAGCAAAAATCAGAAAAACAGAGATGAATAACTGTCATGTCAGTATTGAAACACTGAATCTTTATACAAAGTCCTCTTTTGTCTATACATGTGGCCTGCAGTTTCCAGACAGGATGTCACCAAAGAAGCTGGCAATGAGATATAGGAAAATATCTGTTTTTGCTACTGATCCAGGTCACCAGGGAGAGAAGCAGTTTAGCTTCTAGGCTCGTTTGCATGTGGAATTTCTTAATGCCTGGGCAACAGTAAGTGTCTCCCTGGTTTCAACCTTCAAGCAAGAAAAATTGAATACTTTGTTATTTACAATATCTTTAGAGGGCAGAACAGTAAGATAATAAGCAAAAAGTACTTCTGTCTTTCACGAATCTGCTGGCCTAGTATTCAGTACCATAACAGTTCAGGGTTATTATTTTAGGGAATACTGCATATTATAAACTGATGACATTTTTGACTAAAATAGAATTGAGGTCTTCTGGCTTGATAACAAATGTTTATTTTCTCTGGGTCTTCTTGCCAGGTCCCAACTCATTTATTTATTCATTTGAAACATCTATATATTTTGTTCTACCAAAGTAGAGCACTTGTAAAACATTTTTATATGGCAAAGATTCTGGGACTATATGTGAAGGATAGAAGAATAATACAATAGTGCATACACTTAAACATTTGCTGATACCCTGAAAATGGTTAGGGATAGTTTAGCATATTGTATCTGCATCAGAAATGCTATGAAATATAACTGGAATAGACTCTCTTAAGCATAAGAAAAATCATTATGCTGTAAAAAATTTTGTTTTGATTTTGTGCACATATATAGCTATTTTTCATGTCTGAAATATAAAGTATATTTCCTACCATAATCAATTTTTTAATGCTACTGTGTTATTAGACAGCCTTATGCATTGGAGTTCACCACTGTCAGTAAACATTACAAGTATACATTTACAATAGAAAGACTTCAGTAATCTAAAAAAAGAAACATTGAGAGAACCAACCATTTCAGTTGCAGTTGCCTAAACCCAAATTAAATCAGGCTATATTTAAGTTTCATTATTATTAAACTTGTTTTTTATATATGAGCACTGTTTATGTGGCCATAAATAAAGTTCATGGTTTGTTAGTTTGTGGGAAACACATTATTCAATTATCCATACATGTATCTGATTTAGATCCTGTTTGCATGTCTCTAATTGTATGCCAGTGACTTATGGAAGCATCCACTGTAATTTCACACACTCATAGTGACTGACAGCATCTTCTGTTGCCATAGTGACTCTTTCAGACATGTGAGTCTGATTAGATTTTTCTGTGAGCAAAGAAAGGCTTGGTAGAAATTCTTTTTACAAGTAATAATCTTTCCTTAAATGTTACCTCAATTCTCTTCTAAAAAATGCTGATGTGAAATAAAAAGTTTCATCAAGCAGAAAACATGTAATAGATTTAATTCAGAAGTTGTAGTGTTGGCTTTGGGTGTTGTCTTGTCTCTTCTTTTTAAAAAGATTTATTTATTTATTTTATGTGTATGAGTTATTATGTATATGGTTATCTGTATGTTGGCCTGCCAAAGAGGGCCTAAGATTTCATTATAGATGGTTGTGAGCCACCATGTGGTTGCTGGGAATTGAACTCAGGATTTTTGGAAGAGCAGTCAATGCTCTTAACCTCTGAGACCTCTCTCCAGCTCATGCTTTTTGTGTTTTGTAGTAAGAGCTAAATACGAATGTGTGTTCTAGAGAAGAGAGATGGAGAGAGTTGGGGGGTGAGTGGGAGGGGAGAGGAGATACTGAGTACTTCTTTTGCACATCTTTCCAACCTCATCACTTAACTTCAGGCCTCACTAAATTTTGGTAGGCTTTCTAGAGGGGAGCTGTATGGAAATTTTCACATCTGCTACCACCTCTGCCTGATAAGTAGACAGTAGGGACAACCCTTCTTCCCTCTAAGGTTTGGCTGTGAGTTAGAAATACAGAATGCACAGGAAACTCCTTCTGGCTGCTCCAAGTGATAGCTTTTTAGCCATATGCCACTCATGAACTTCTTTCAGGACCATAGAAAACATTTAGTTTCTGGCACTTTAAAAGAAGAAACAACTAACTTTCCTCCAGTCCCTTCCCTATTGCAACATAGATGTATTGTTTGTTTGTCTTTTTTTTTTTTTTTTAAATTTCAACTTGAGTGTAGAGCCTGACAGGTAAGAATTTGTTGATTCAATGAAGGATCGAATCTGACATCTGCTCCCATGACACTTTGTGAGAAAGAAATTTCTCAGACCCTGCAGCATATAGAGGGTAGCTGTAGTGTTATACTACTCATCAGAGCAAGCAAGAAGAATTTTTAGAATTTTAATTTTGCATGTATTGGTTAAATAATGCAGGTTCTAGTTATGTTTGGAAGTACAGCATATACATAACCCCCAGTCTTCAGGAGTTTACAAACTGGTGACTGTAACTGAAATATTAGCCCCCCTGAACACAGGGTGGGAGAAAATTATGTAAAGTCTTTCTGGATGTCCTAATTTTCAGCTGGCCTTTGATATCTGGAGGAATGTGACTCTGGGCTGAGTTGTGAGAGAGAAATGAACAATATATCACTGGGAGCCAGATGATTAGAAGAAAAGGTAAGGATGTGGGGAGGTATGGCCAAGGAGCCATGGCAGCATAGCACAACTCGGTCTATGTTCAGTGACTGGAAAGATGTCAAACAGCATTTTGAACACCTTTGAAAGCCATCACAACTCTCCAAGCAAGGAAATATTCAACAGAACTATGTAACCAAGTCATTACTAATTGATACATGTGTGTGGATTCCCTGCCATGTTAGTAAGATATAATGTGAGGTTCTATTCAAATTGGATGACTTAGAATGCAGTCTGGACCATGGATATGTGGGTTTTAAGCTCCACAGATAATTAATAACACTTGGAGTGGTAGAGATGCTGTCAACACCAAGCGACCTAACTTTTCTGAATTCCACTTATATATCTGAAAAATATTGACTAAAAAGGCCTTGACATTACTTCCTAGTGTTACTGTGAAGATCACATCATAAAATAGATGAAACTGATGAACTATGATAAATTTACAAGGAGAAAAAGGGATTGTAATCATACTTGCATATGAGCTGTGAGATATATATCTACAGAGGAAGATTATCCAGTCATAAAGAACAGAATCTAGTTGTTTACAGCAAAATAGATGAGCTTGGAGGACATTCTATTAGGTGGAATAAACCAGGGACTGAATGATAAGTATTGCATCTTTTTTCTTTCTCACATAGGCATAAAAAATTCAATCCAATATAAACAGTTACTAGAGATTGGGAAAGTATGTATGTACTGATGAGGGTGGATAAGGGGAAGCAGGAATTGCATGTTGCATTACTGCAGTGGATGCCACTTATATGTAAAATAATACATTAATCATAAGTAAAGTAATTTAAAGAAGAGTTGGGCAATAGGTTTCTTATAAGAACACCCCAAGAGTTGATACAGGAAATGGCCACACAGGCATTATGGGCTCATTTCTTGAAAAACTGTGTTCTTGTAGTTTAACATTCTTATCTTTTTTAGCTTTTGGAAGTTCTTCCTCTCATTCTAAAGACAATGTTAATGTTCAACAAACAGACATCTTTGCTATCACAGAATTTTGTTCCAGTGAGAGCAAATAAGAAAGCAAATGTATAAAACATATGAAGTACTACTGAGGAAATAGAGCAAGGTAGGTGCTTAGAGGTTAGTTGCTTATTTGTGAAGCATGGTTAGGGACACCCTCTAATACAACACTGGAGTAGAACTTGGAGGAAGAAAGAACTTTGGGTTATCTGTTAGAAGATATAGGAAACCTTTGCGATTTTGAGTTCTATTAGCGCGAACGTGGGAAGTTGAGGGTGGGTCTGGTGGGCAGTTGTGTCTCTTTTTTATGTCTTGTGCATCTGTTGGGATTGATTTGTCTTTCAGTTTTCACTTCTCACATTCTGATTTTTTGCTTGCTTGTTTGTTTGTTTCCCGTGAGTCTCCCCAGAGTAACGTCTTGTGAAGAGCAGTGGCAACTGGTCAATCTTATCACTGATTCTGTGTTGGGGTGATATTATGTTGGCTAGGTGTCAGTAGGTCCCATGAGCAGAGCTGCACACGGATCAACAAAGGGACTTATGGAGACAAAACCCTGGTAACATGTTGAACTTCGTATACTGGCTTGGGGCTACAGTCAGTACTCTAGTCCTGTGGCAAACTGTGGGCTAACATTAATAGTTAACAACAAGTCTTTGTGTTGTCATTTGGGAGCTGGTTGGTGGCCCAAAGAAAAAGCAGCTACAAAGGCGGGCTGAGGATAGACTGGATAGGACAAGAGAGGGCAGAAGTGAGACAGCCTTGGAGAGCCTGGGAACTTGAGAGCCAGTGAGGAGGCTGTCAAGAGGACTGGAATAACATGATGCAGTGTAAGAGGAAGCTGGAGAAAAGCAGAGAACTGTACAAAAGCAGAGGGCTTAGCAACATTCCCAGCATGATGATGTGAAAAGCAGGGCAGGCTATAATAAATTCCAATAAAGCTCTTTCCTGGGAGAAAGTACAAGGGGTCTGACTTCTTGATTACAGCAAGATATCAGAGAGAGATGGGCTGAAGAAGAGCGGGATGAGATAAAGAAGAAATTTTTAAATATAATAAAGCCAGGATTTGGTAGATTTGAAAATAAAACTTACTATTTTCCAGTTCCTCCAGATGGCAGGCAATTCTAAAATTAAGAAAAGGATGTGGGAGGCTGGAGAGATGGCTCAGTGGTTAAGAGCACTGACTGTTCTTCCTGAGGACCTGAGTTCGATTTCCAGCATCCACATGGCAGCTAACAACCGTCGGTAATTCCAAGATCTGACACCTTATACAGTTATACATGCAGGCAAAGCACCAATTCACAGAAATTAAAAATAATTTTATTGTTTTTTGAAAATAAATATCAAACATTAAATAAAAAAGCAAAACATTCAGAATAGATAAAAAATTTAAAAAAATTTTAGTTTTATTAAAATGAAATATTTTTTAAGTTTTTTTTTTCTTTTTAAAGAAAAGGATGTGGAAGATCTAATCTATGGTCGAGTCAGGAAAATATGGTATAATAGAAGGCTGAGAAGGTTCCAGTAAGTCCTTAGTTAATACCTCATCCAGACATGAGAAGATGTTTTGGGAGGGGCTAGAGAGATGATTCAGATGTTAAGAGCACCCACTACTCTTTTGGAGGACCCTAGCGGCTCATAACCACTTAGAGGTGCCTATAGCTCCGGGGAACTACAACACTCTGGCCTGTGTGGAGTGTGCTCACACACACACACACACACACACACACACACACACACACACTCTCACACACACAAACACACAATATAAACACACACATATACACTTAAAAATAGTAAAAATAATTCTTAAAATAGATGTTTAGGGACTAGCCATGTGTGATGGCTGATTTTGTTGTCAACTTGGCAGATCTGGGAAGAGGGAACCTCAACTAAAGAATTTCTTAATTGCTAATTGATTTTGGAGGGCCCAGACTACCATGGATGCCATCCCAGGCGGGAGAGTCTGGGATGTGTAAGACAAATAGCTGGTGTGATGCCTTTGATTAGCATGGCAAGGTATTCCTAAAGGTTTGGAAGTGGCAATATCTTAACAGTAACCAGCAGCTTTCTAATTGGATATAAGGCCTGTTCAACAGAGGGAAATCATATCTGTTAATAGAAATGCAGCCAACTATCCAGGGCTAGAGAGCTTGTGGGTCTTAGAGGAGAACCAATTACTATCACTTTTCTAAAACAATATAATGCCTAATGGCATTTTAAATACTTAGCTTTATAACCACAGATATGTGTAGTTCTTACCCCTCATCAAAGAAACTTCTTTTTGCAACAGACTGAGACCATTACAGAAAGCCACAATTGGTCAAAATGCAGAAAGCAACTGATTTTTGGGTGCTCAACCCTACTTGATATTTCTATAATCAAAGTCCTGCACCTAAGGCTCAGAGAACATTGACAAAGATGGGGCAGAAAGATTGTAAAAGTCAGGGGACATGGGAATTTGCTGTAAGATTGTCACTTCTAGAAATGACAAGAAAGATTTATTTACTCATGATACTTCAACAAAATGACCATCTAGAGAAGACATGAACAAGTATAACACTGAAAACCATGTCAACACAGAAGGGGAAAATCTCACAGAACACCATTCCTAGACAAAGAACTACAGGTAACTAAAGACTGCCAAGAGCAGGAGAAACAAAAGAAACAGAATCAAAAGAACCCCCTAATTAGTTATTCAATGCCAGTTGTTTAGCTCTGAAACCATATACATAGAAACAACACTAAACAGACTGAGTAAGATATATGCCTTTACAGATGCATTTATATATATGTAACGTCTCCTAGCATCTCTGCTGCATCTCTCTGGTGTGTTTGCTTTGCTCTGAGATGTTTTTGAACTTTTCTTAGTCTAGAAATCCCGCCTACACTTCTTGTCTGCCTCTGGCCAATCAGCTTTTAATTAAACCAGTAGGAGGGACAAATATTTACAATGTATCAACATAATCCCACTACATTTATATACCCCTCAATAAATATTAATCCTTTATATGCTATATTGCAAGTGAATATTTCTGCAATATAGCATGTTTCCATTTGATGTTTTCATAACCCTGCATTTTGATTAATCCTTCTGTGGTAGTTTGAAAGAAAATGGCTCCCAAAGGGTATGGCACTATTAGGAGGTGTGGTTTTGCTGGAGTAGATATGATCTTGTTGGAGGATGTATGTCACTGTGGAGGCAGGCTTTGAGGTCTCATATATACTCAAGCCACGCCCAGTGAGACAGGCCACTTCCTTTGCTTGCCTACAAGTTAGGATGTAGGATACTCAGCTACTTCTCCAGCACCATTGCTTCCTGCCATGATGATAATGGACTACACTTCTGAACTATAAGCAAGCTACCAAAACTAATGCTTTTCTTTATAAGAGTTGTGTGGTCATGATGCCTCTTCACAGTAATAGAAACCCTATCAAAGATACCTCCTGCTCCCTTATCTCTCCCATTTCCCTGCCTCTACCTCCCTCTGTCTACCTCTCATTTTCCTTTTCTTTTTCTGTCACCTATGTTCTTTATCCCCTTCCTTCAGTGCATCCTTCCAGATGGCTGCTTTCTAGTAGTTATTTATTTATTTATTTTTGCTTCTACAGGTGCTTCCAGGTAAATACATGAATTTTAGGATTTGAAATTAGATTCCACAAAAGAGAAAACATTTGTTTCTGCTGCTGGCTGTCCTTGCTCATATAATTTTTTCCCCAGTTTCATCCATTTATTTGCAAAGAACATTTTAGGTCTTTAGTAAAGTTGAACTTAAAGTACAGAGAGTTCCCATATCCCCCATGATCTTTTTTTCCCTAGTTTTCCCACAATATTAGCAGTAATCACTTGAGCAATGTGTTTTCTTATACTGACACATCACATCAAGTCCACAGGGTTCACTCTTGGCTTATAGTCTGCGTATTTTGATGAATAATAATGTCTGTTACCAATTATTGTACCTTGCAGAGTGATTTACTAGTAACTGGAATCTATATATCTGTCCTTCTCTTTCTTCTAATTTGGAGCAACTACACATGTTTTTACTGTTTTTGTATTTGGCATTTTCCAGAATACTTGACATCATGTAGTGTGCAGTTCTCAGATTGGCTTTTATTAGCAAGATGAGCTTAAGTTTCCTCCTTGACTTTTAACTCCTTTGTAGATTTTTTAAAACACCGAATTATATTCCATTGCATATGTATGATATAGGTATGTATGTTATGTATAGTGTCTTAGTTAGAGTTTCTATTGCTGTGACAAAACTTCATGACCAAAAACAATATGGGGAGAAAACGATTTATTTCATCTTATAATTTGTAATTCATCACTGAAGGAAGTCAGAGCAAGAACTCAAGGTAGGAGCCTGTAGACAAGAGCTGATACATAGACCATGGAAGATCACTGCTTATTGCAGTGTTTCTCAACCTGTAAGTCATGACCTCTTTGTGGATTCAATGACCCTTTCATGAGGGTTTGCCTAAAACTATTGGAAAACACAGATTGCATTATGATTCACAATAGTAGCAAAATTATAGGTAGGAACTGGCAATAAAAATAATTTTATTGATGGGAGTCACCACAACACGAGAAACTATATTAAAATTCTTGGCCTCAGTAAAGTTGCAAACCACTGTACTGACTTGCTGCCCAAAGTTTGATTAGCCTGCTTCTTTGTACAGTCCAGGACCACCAGCCCATGGGGTGGCATCACACACAGTGAGCAGGACCCTCCCACCTCAGTCATTAATAAAGAGAATACCCACAAAGACTTGCCTAGAGGTCAATCTCATGAAGGCATTTTCTCAATTAAGATTCTCTATTGTGTAAGATTTCTGGCCCAGCCTTTCTGGTCTAGACCTGTGGCCCAAAGCTGCAGACCAGCAGACTTACAGTCCTGCAGAGACACACAGACGCTTACATTAATTTTATGCCAATTGACCTGGGGCCCAGACATATAACTTGCTAACTCCTTTATCTTAACTCAACCCATGATTCTTATCCTGTTCAGCCATGTGGCTCAGTATCTTTTTCTCAGCAGCATTTCAGCTTTTTTTTCTTTGCATCTCCTGGCATTTCTGCAGTGTTTCTTCTCACTCTGTTCTGAGATATTCCTAGACTTTTCTTAGTCTGATAGACCTACCCACACTTTCTGTCTGCCACTGGCCAATCAGCTTTTTATTGAACCAGTAGAAGGGACAAATATTTACAACATACCATAGTCCCACTACAATTCCCAGGTATGTCTAGTTATAAAAAGGTAACCAATGTCAGGCTCAAAGGAAATTCTTCTAACTCCCAAAGGCAGTCCTTACATCCAGAAAAGAGTTTAAACTGGACTGTAAGTCTTCTGGTAGTTAGATAAAAGCCCACATTCCTCTGGAACTTGTGAAACCATTTCCTCTCTGTCAAAAGGGGAAATGTTGCTGGTAGAAGTGACATATGGCTCCATTGACATATACTATGTCTGCATATCTGAGCCCACAGGCTTGCAGGCTCCACCAGTCTCGACTCAGAAATGCTTGTTACACTTCAAAGTCTCCTGAGGCTCTTCGCTCCCTGCTTGCTACACACTCTCCTTATGACCTGTTCTCTCTTATTCTGGCACTTTCTTCCTCTCTCTTTACTCTTGCAATTCTCTATTTCTTATTATCTTACTATCTCCACTATTTTCTCTCCGGCTTCCCTAGCCCTGGCCATGTTCAATCTACTTTCTCTTTCTTCTCTAGATTTTCCCAGATACCTCTGTCTATTCTCTTTCTCTCATGTCTACAATCAAAACCTTAACTATACAATGAAGCAGTCACACCAGCAGTTTCTTTACTGCACTGCCTCACCTATGACCAGCACATGGAGTTTACATATCTGTTCTCTTGTTGAAGAGCATCTTGGCTTTATCTATCTTTTTGAAATCATAATTAAAATTGCTCTAATATCTGTAGAGTTGTTTACTTATAAGTTTTCAATTGTTTACTATAAATTCAAAAAAGTATGATTGCTAAATTGTTTGATAAGAATTTGTGTAGTTTTTATTTTATTTTTTGTTTTTTGTTTTTGTTTTTTGTTTTTTGTTTTAAATTTCATACTGTTTGGCCTATGTCTCAAGCACATTTCTAGCTAGCTCTTACATCTTAATTCAACCCATTTCTAGTAATTTATCTGCCATGTGGCCAAGCCTGTGGCTCACCTGGATTCCTTACATGGCTCTTCTTCAGGGGTAGGATGGAGACTGACCATGTAGTTTTTAAGAAACTGCCAATCTGCCTTCTACAGTGGCTTACCATTTTTCCTCTTCAGCAGTGAGAATTTATGCGTCTACACTGGTGACAATATGTTGTTGGCAGAATTTTGTGTCTTCACCCTTCTGATAGATGTGCAGTGGATTGTCACTGCTGTTCTAATTTTCAATTTCTTCATTGCAAATGATGTGAAACATCTTTCATGTGCATTTTTGGCATTATAATTCTCCCTGTAATGAGGCTGTATCAAATTTGTCTTTTGCTAATACTTCTCCTGCCTGTAATTTTTTTGCCTCATTTTCTCAGTTTTACAGTTTTTAAAGAAAGATTGTGTAATTTGGGAAGAAGATGCACAGAGATAGTACAAAAATGGAAAGAGGTCTTTAGATGGTAAAGTTGTGTAGACAGAAAGCATGCTAAGAACATAACTAGTTTTTTATGAAAAGTAAAGTCCATCTGAGAGGGTGCAGCTGACAGCCCACAGTGACCTTTGGACTAGGAAATTATTTACAGGCAGAGTAACCAGCCTCCATCAAGCAGTGAGCACCACATGGGCATGAAGATCTTACACTTTACTGGATTAGTAATTGATGTCTTTCTTCCTTTTTTACTGGGAATATTTGTAGCAGTAACCTTTATCTAGTTTGTATCTATATTGGCTATTTTTGTTTCCAGAGGTAGAAAGTTACTCTTTCAGTTTATAGATTTTTCCAGTCAAGAGTAAAAGTATTAATTAGGGAATGGCATTTTAAAACTTTTCTACTTGTGGCTTTTTTTTGAAGGAAGATTATTTATATTTATTGCTCTTTTTTCTTAAGAAATTTTTATAAAACTCTGACTATTTAGATATATAAAATATGTATACTAATCAAATGTCTATCACTAACAAATCATAAAGTAATTTATTTTAAAATAATTCATTGGTGTACATATAATTCTACTACTTATTAAAGGTGCAAAAATTTGCATAATAATAAGATAAATGAATATTCTATATTGCAGGATGTACAAAACAGTTTTCAAAATTAATCAATATCTTGAGTATATAGTCATCAGTACTGAGGATGCCAGTTTTTTATAAATTTGTGGTATGAAATGGCAGAAGTATTTTTGAAGTCATTTCAGGAATTGATGGAAATTTCTTCTTAATTCCAAACTAAAGTTAACTTAACTGTTTGTGTGTGTGTGTATGTGTGTGTATGAAATTCAAGCCAGAAATTCAAACAGCAATATTTGAAAACATTTTAAGATTATAATTTAATTATATTTTTCTCTCCTTTTCCTTCCTCCAAACCCTCCATATACATTTCCCCACCCATTCAAATTCATGGCCTTTTTTAACTCCACTAATTGTTATTGTATACATATATGTATTTCTATATACATATATCCATAAATATGACCTGTTGAATCTATAGATTTGAAAATTAAATTTTAAAACTAGAAATTCTAAAATGACAATCCAAACATAAAATTTAATACTTGTTAAAGCATAACAATAGGAAAACAAAGACCTTTTTTAAAATTATTATTAATCCATTGTGTTTCTTTTTGTGTGTGTGTATGTTTTAAATCACTTTATTTACCTATCATCTTTTAATGAAATAAGAATTCTTTTGCATAAAGTCCACTAATGAGTGAGTACATCCCCTGCTTATCTTTCTGGGTTTGTGATACCTTGCTCAGGAGGATATTCGCCAAACCCATCTATTTGCCGGCAAACTGTAGGATATCATTTTTTCTTACTGCTGAGTAGTACTCCATTGTGTAGATATACCACAGTTTGTTAATCCGTTCCTCAGTTGAGGGGCATCAAGGATGTTTCCAGGTTCTTGCTATTACAAATAATGCTGCTATGAACATAGTTGAACTACTGCTTTTGGGGTGTGAATGTGCATCTTTAGGGTATACACCCAGAAGTGGTATTGCTGGGTCCTTGGGGAGATTGACTTCCAGTTTTCTGAGAAACTGCCATACTGCATTCCAGAGTGGCTGAACAAGTTTACACTCCCACCAAGAATGGAGGAGTGTTTCCCTTGCTCCACATCCTCTCCAGCGTAAGTTATCATCTGTGTTTTTAATCTTAACCATTCTGACAGGTGTCAGGTGGTATCTCAAAGTTGTTTTGATTTGCATTTCTCTGATGGCTAAAGATGCTGAGCATTTTTTCAAGTGTCTATCAGCCATTTGTAATTCTTCTGTTAAGAATTTCCTTTTTAGTTCTAAACTCCATTTTTAAAAATTGAGTTATTTAGGATTTTGGGCTCTAGTTTCTTGAGTTCTCTATATATTTTAGGGATCAATTCTCTGTTACTTGTTGGGTTGGTAAAAATCTTTCCCATTCTATAGGCTGTTATATTGTCTTATTGACCATGTCCTTTGCCTTACAGAAGCTTCTCAGTTTCAGGAGGTCCCACTTATTGATTGTTGGTCTTAGTGTCTGTGCTACTGGTGTCATATATAGGAAGTGGTCGCCTGTGCCAGTTTGTAGAAGTGTATTTCCCACTTTCTTTTCTATCAAGATCAGCATAGCTGGTTTTATGTTGAAGTTTTTGATCCACTTGGATTTGAGTTTTGTGCAGGGTGATAGGCTTTGATCTATTTGCATTTTTCTACACACTACCATCCAGTTATGTCAACACAATTTATTGAAGATACTATTTTTTCCATTGAATATTTTTGACCTCTTTGTCAAAAATCAGGTGTTCATAGGTGTGTAGGTTAATGTCCATTGATCCACAAATGTGTTTTTATACTAGTGCCAGGCTGTTTTTATTACTGTAGCTCTATAGTATAACTTAAAGTCAGGGATGGTAATGCCTCCTGAAGTTCTTTTATTGAACAAAATTGTTTTGGCAATCTTGAATTTCCTGTTGTTCCAAATGAAATTGAGTATTTTTTTTCAAGGTCTGTAAAAAATTGTGTTGGAATTTTGATGGGAATTGCATTGAACCTATACTTTGCTTGTGGTAAGATTGCCATGTTTACTATGTTGATCCTACCTATCCAGGAACTTGGGAGATCTTTCCATTTTCTGCTATCCTGTTCAATTTCCTTCTTTAGTGATTTAAAGTTTTTGTCAAATATATTTGTTACTTCTTTGGTTACAGTTACATCGAGGTATTTAATGCTATATACACCTATTAAAAAGGGTGATGCTTCCCTTCTTTCTTTTTTTTTTTTTTGTGTCCCAGTTTCTTTTTATTTTTTTTGTTCTTTTTTTTCCTTTTTTTTTTTTTAAGTATGGAGGCTCAAGAGAAGATGTAGATTTTTTGTTTAAGCTTTACAAAAAAATCAAACCAAAACAAAATAAAACAAAAAAACTCCATTTGCATTCCATAAAAATTGACGGAAAAGCACCTGGCCGGAAGAGTGGCCGTCGCCAGCCCCCACCCCACTGTGGTCTTGGAATGGACACATCCGAGCAGGACAGTGCTGAGGACGTCTCTCTGTCCCCCATAACTGTCACCTGCCTCCCGGCCCCCAACTCCAAGCAGCTCCCAAACACACATGGAATCAGATTTCCAGTTTTTCTTCTCTTTCACACACCAGTTAGTTCATAAAATTTTTTTGTTTTACAATTTTTACTGCAAGGTAACAAAAAGATGGGAGGGAGCAGTGGCTGACAGTGTATTTATGCTTATAAATGGGGGAGGGGAGGACGGGGTCCAGGCGAACAGAAACCACACGGTCTATGGAAACGTCGTAGGAAGCTGGCCTTGGAGCCGGAGGAGGGTGGTTATCAGGCTTTTTTCCTGGGGAGCGATGGCACTGCGTGGTCGATGCAGACTGTTATGTGATCTATCAGGGAGGGACAGGAGGAGGGAAAGGGAGCAGAAAATGAGTTTTCTAAGGAGGATCTAACAAGTGCGTGGTATGTCTGGTTAGCACGAAGCAGAGGTTTAACACTGCTACTTTCTCTTCAAGGCCTCCATCAGGTCGTTCTTGAGAGCTTCTTGCTTTGATTTGTCTGCAAACATCTGCACAGACCTCAGCCCATTGACGATATCCTTTGTTTTTCCAAAGTAGATCTCATTCAGTGTACTTCTGATTTTATTTTCCATGTCTTCCACCAGGCGCCCGATGTTGGCTATGTGTGAGGAGCAGTCACTCACAGTTTCATCTTTCTCCATCTGTCTGGTCAGGCTGCCTCTCAGGTTCATGGTGCCTGAACCGGATTTGTTGGTTTGCAGCCACAGCATCACTGTGGAGGTCAGCCCTTTTATCTTTAGTGTATAGGAGAGCTACTGATTTCTTTGAGTTAATCTTGTATCCTGCTACATGGCTGAAGGTGTTTATCAGCTGTAGAAGTTTCTTGGTAGAATTTTGTGGATCACTTATGTATACAATCATATCATCTGCAAGCAGAGATATTTTGATCTCTTCCTTTCCAACTTGTATCCCCTTAATCTCCTTTTAGTCTCTTATTGCTTTGGGTAAAACTTCAAGAACTATATAGAATAGATAAGGGGAGAAAGGACATCCTTGTCTAGTTCCTTATTTTAGTGGGATTGCTTTGGGTTTCTCTTCATTTAGTTTGAGGTGGCCATTGGTTTCTGGTAAATAACCTTTGTTATATTTAGGTATTTCCCCTGTATTCCTGATCTCTCCAGGACTTTTATCAAAAAGGAGTGTTGGACTTTGTCAATGACTTTTTCAGCATCTAAGGAGATGATTATGTGGTTTTTTCCCTTCAATTTGTTTATATGATGGATGACATTTATAGTTTTTTTGTATGTTGAACCATCCCTGCATTTCTAGGATGAAGTCTACTTGATCATAGTGGATGATTTTTTATATGTTGTTGTAATTGGTTTGTCAGAATTTTGTTGAGTATTTTTGCATCAATGTTCATGAGCAATATTGGTCTGTAATTCTCTTTTTTATTTGCATCTTTGAGTGCTTGGGTACAGTGTGAATGCACATGCATATGTATGTACATGATGTGGGATATCTTTCTGTATGCTATAAATATGATTTATTACCATTGGTTAATAAGTTGTTTTGGTTTATGGCAAAGTAGCTTAGAGGCAGGTGGGAAATCCAAGCAGAGATAAAGACAGAGAAGAGCAAAGTTGGGGAAATGCTACAGGCTGCCACTCAGAAAGCAAGATATAATGGAACACAGGTAAAGCCTCTGACCACATGAAAAGAGATGAACAGAAACGGGTTAAGTAATAAGGGCTAGCTGGTAATGAGCCTGAGCCATAGGCCAAACAGCTTGTAATTAATATAAGCCTCTGAGTAATTATTTCTTGAGCAGCTGTAGGACCATGGGTGGAAGAACTTTGTCTAGACCGAGGGGCCGGGATGGGACAGAGAAACTTTCTGACAACACATACACACACAAATAAAAATAAAATGTTAAAAGACAAAAAGTTAGATAGAACTGAAGTTTAGGGGGCTTTGGGTATATTATTATTGTTTTTTGAAATAATAATCACCTGTCCATTCTCTTTTTTGGTGATTGGCCATTTTGAGATCTGTTCCTGATTTAATTTGGCTTATATATTTTTTCATTAAATTACATATTTCTCTTTATTCTTAGTCTTTCTATTATTTTTTCTCTCTTAGCCTTTTAAAAACAGGATCACAAAGAATACCTTTATAATTACTTGTTATTTCCACATCAACAATTAGATATATTATCTTTATTTGCTTTCTCTTCAAATTTTTATTTAATTTTGTTCCTTCTTTAAAAACAGTTTAAACAGAATATGTATGCAGGCTTAGTGATTTTGCTTCATAATGAAAGCTTTTAGGAATATAATATTTACCTAACTCTGGGTGTTACTGTGTTCTGTAGTCTTAAAAAAATAAAATCATTAATCTTTTCATTGATTTCTAGATGAGACTTAATTTTTTCTTTCAACCAAAAATTGGTTTTCAAGCAATTAAAATCTTTCAAGTTATTTACCAATTGTTTACTCATAAAATTGAATTATAGCTGATTACGGCCTATTAAGTGTTTATCCTAATATACATATATATTTTATAATTCAACAATATTCAAAGAGTGAGAGTCTTTGGTACTCACTCTTTTTTTGAGTTTCTTTTTTTATTATGAATAAAGTCACATTTTCTATCCGTGTATATCCTTATTCAAGGTCCCTTCCCCCTCCCACCTCCTCCAGTCACTCTCTCTTCTCCACATCTCCCCATCTCCTCCTATCCTAAAATATTTATTACGACTTTCTTTGTGAAAGGTTTTATTGAAAACATAGTTTTGTCTTTGAACTTAAGAGTCTATATATAGATTTAAAAAAAAACAGTCAATGTAGATAAACATAGGGAGACTCAGCCTGGGGATCTGTCTGAATTTGTGGGTCAGGGAATTTAGGAAAGACACCTTTGGGTCTGAGAGTATAGAGAATACATTTACATAAGTTTTGGAGTACTTGATGAATGAACTAATGTTAAGCATATAGAAAAATAAGAAAAGAGAACTCTCTAGTCTAGAAAAACTAGTCAGAATAAGCACATATACATTTAATAACTTACATAGTCACTATAAATAACAGGAATCAAGTAATTAATGCATATTGATTTATCATAACAAGATAAAATGATATTGGATGTGTACATGTGTGTTGAGACTGGTAGTCATATGCTAAAGACAAATTTTCATCTGTAATAACTCTAGTAAATAATGAATGTAACTAAGTAAAAATATAAAACTGTAAGAATATTATTTAGAGATTGAGGGCAAAATTCAATAACTAACAAAAAGATTTGAAAGCACTTTAGGAATGAGAAGTTTCCTGTGTGGGGGAGACTAGTGTTTTCTGAATAAATCTTGTGAGTTTTAAATGATGCTTCTGTGCAACTATGCTAAAAAACTAAGCCCAAGCTAAATTAAAACACAGGAAGATGAATCATGAAGAATTATATAGACTTGATGGATCCAAGGGATATAATATTATAGCTAGGAGGTTAAGCAAAAAGAAGGGGCTATGGGAGTGAAGACAGCCAGTCAGTGAAGTGCTTGCCATACAAACAGAAACACCTGAATCTGATCCCCAGAAACCATGTAAAAAGTATGAAATGGGTGCTATGCATTTGTAATTCAAGCCCTGAAAATGTGGAGGCAGGCAGAACACTGACATGCTGCCAGCAGCCTACCATGCTTGGCAAGTCTTGGGTCCCAGTGAGAGATTCTGTCTCAGAAAAGAGGGGAAAACATTCTGAGGATCCAAATTCATATGCTCACATGCCTGGACACACATACATACCCCTTCTGTACACATGCACACACGTGTTGTGCATGCACGTGTGCACTCACACATTAAAAACAGAAAGCAGTAAGACCTGATTAAAAGAAAGATACATATTTATAGCTTGAAGGATACCCTACTGCTACACTTAATGAGAAAAGCCATTTAGTAGGTATATTCATCTAAAACTAAAACTCCCAGGATAGGGGCAACATTGTTTAGGGTTCCATATAGTAACAAATTACTTGCTGTGTTAGTAACTTTTGTCTTGGTGACAAAATTGCTGAGAAAACAGTTTAAGTGAGAAAGAATTTATTTAGCTGGTGGGTTCAGGTTGTAGTAAGTTGGCTCCATTGCTTCTCGGCACACACAGGGTGAAACAATATCATGGCTGGCAGGATGTAGTAAGCAAAATGACTCATATCACGGCAGGTAGGAGGCAGAGAGATCCAGAGAGGAGGGGATAAAGTACATCCTTTGTCCCACGTGACTGGAAACTCCTTATAACCATGTGCCTCCTTTTCATAGTCTGAAACAGTTGCAAAGGCAAAAGAATTAGACTGACCTTGAACTTTCTATGTGCAACTTTGAAGACTAGAAGTTGGTGTTATGAAGACGGTGCTAATGGGCCAGAAAATTATACTATTGAATCCTATAATGAGGTTAAGTCACCAGTCACCTATGAGTCATTGTTTTTTGTGTATGTGATTCAGCATTGTAGAAACTTTGAGAAAATATGCTAACCATCAAAAAAGGTTGAATATCTAGAGTAGGATATGAATATGAAATAGAGGAAATAGTTTTAAAGAGTGTATACTATTTTAAGTCTTTGGTTAATGGCTGACCATTAGAAAATGTTTATTGCAAATTCTAAAGAACTCATTTTTCCTTCATTCTCCAATTTGAATGTTCAAGCAGAAAATAAGTAAGTAACCCAGCTACACTGAACTTGATAGAAAAGAAAGTGGGAAATACCCTCCAATGCATTGGCCCTGGTGACCATTTCCTAAATATAACACCAGTAACACAGACACTAAGAACAACAATCAATAAGTGGGGCCTCCTGAAACTGAGAATCTTCTGTAAGGCCAAGGACATAGTCAATAAGACAAAATGACAGCCTTTCAGAATGGGAAAAGATTTTTAACAATCCTACAAGTGACAGAAGATTGATCTCTAAAATATATATAGAACTCAAGAAACTAAAGCCCCATACACTTAATAACTCAATTAAAAATGGGGTTCAGAACTAAAAAGGGAATTCTCAGCAGAAGAATTACAAATGTCTGAAAGGCACATGAAAAAGTGTTCAACATCTTTAACCATCAGAGAAATGCAAATCAAAACAACTTTGAGATACCACTTTATACCTGTCAGATGGGCTAAGATTAAAAACACAGATGGCAGCCTATTCTGGAGAGGTTGCGGAGCAAGGGGAACACTCTTCCATTGTTGGTGGGAATGTAAACTTGTTCAGCAACCTCTGGAATGCAGCATGGAGGTTTCTCAGAAAACTGGGAATCAATCTCCCCAAGGATCCAGCAATACCCTAAAGATGCACATTTGCACTCCAAAAGCATTTGCTCAGTTATGTTCATAGCAGCATTATTTGTAATAACCCTAACCTGGTAGAAGTAGAAGCTGCTGCTCAACTGAGGAATGGATTAACAAGCTGTGGTACGTCTACATGCTACTCAGCAGCAAGAAAAAAATGATATTTTAAAATTTGCAGGCAAATGGATGGATATAGAGAATATCCTCCTGAGCAAGGTATCACAATCCCAGAAAGATAAGCAGGGGATGTACTCACTCATTAGTGGACTTAAAAAAAAAAAAAAAGAGAGAGATGTCATTGTACACAAGAACTCAAGGCTAGAACGTAGCTAAATGACACAGTGTCTCACTTCTGTATTGATGGTCTCTGGCAGTGATGTGGGTGAGGAAAGACTTGTTTTCTTTAAGTGTCTGACCATAGGGAGTTTAATTAAGCTCCAATAAGTAAATGAACAGCATGAATGGGCGGTTTTGTAAATGGGGAAATCATAAGAGTGGTCATGAATCTGAGAGGTCTGATAACTGAGTTGGATAGGGTGCATGATGTAAAAGCACCAAATAATATATATATGTATAAATAAAAAAAGAAGAAAAAGTAAGTAAATAAATAAATAAAAGTGGAAAGATTTTCATCTACATTCAACAATTTCTCTCTCTCTCTCTCTCTCTCTCTCTCTCTCTCTCTCTCTCTTTTTTTTTAAACTCTAGAGTACTACTATAGAGATGACATGTTTTAGGGCAAGAAAAGTAGAAGGTGACTCTCAGTTGTTTTCATGTGACAGAAAGAAAGAAAACACTCAAAGATAAATGTGGCATGCCAAAGGGACAGACAGCAAATAAATGCACATAGGAGATTTATTGAGGCTTGCTTTTTGGAGGGAAAAAAAAAACCCAAAAGGAGCATAGTGAGTGAGGACTGGCAAACGGAAAAGCTGAAGTATGCCGTAGGGCAACTTCTGCATGAGGAGCTATGGGTGAACATTCCAAGTTGTTCTGAATTGAGGCAGGGGGCTAGACTCTGGTGTCCCTCATGGGCTGGCCACCTCATATGAACCTCTCTTAGAGAGGGGACTTGACCTTGGGTGTAGAAGCTCCTTTTATTGGAAGACATCTGGGACAGTACAAATTGTGAGCTTTCACACATATTTTTTGTCACTAAGGAAGAATATACTCAGCAATTCTTGCTACTGTCTACATGTTTCACATGATATATTAACTCCATCTGAGAACAGATTTTCCCAAGGTTTTGCTTGATGTGTCTTTGTTTCCTGTCTACTTTCCTGTAGTTCCTGGAGGCATGTTAGTTTATAAAGAAAAGAGGTGCATTTTAGGTTCATGGTTCTGGAATAGGGTCAAGAGGGCTACATCTTGTTGATAGAATACTGGGGTACCACAGAGGATCATGTGGTATGGGACAGGACAGGTGCACATGTGTGTCTGTCTAGCCTCTCATCTCTTCATGTAAAGTCACCAGGATGTAGTCACGGGTACTCCAATCTAACTTACCTAATAACAATTACTTTTCAAAGACCTATTTCCAGAAGTATAGTCAGAATAACTTTCCACAAATTGTATGTGCACACATGTTCAAGTGAACATTTAAGTGTGTTCGTGCATACGTGTGCATGCATATACACATGCACACACGCACACGTGGGCATGTGCATGTAGAGGACAGGGGACACCAGTCTTGGTTGTTACCCAGATGCTGTCAACCCATTTTTTAAATTGGCTTGGAGCTTGTTTAGTTCATGTGGCTGTCCAGTGAGTCCCAGGGATCTACCCAGATCTGGGATTGTAAACACATGTTGTCATGCCTGGCTTTTTTTTTTTTTTTTTTTTTTTTTTTTTTTTTTTTTTTTTTTTTTTTTTTTTTTTTTTTTTTTTTTTTTTTTTTTTTTTTTTTTTTTTTTTTTTTTTTTTTTTTTTTTTTATTAATGAGGGGTCTAGGGACAGATCTCAGGTTCTCATGTTTGTGTGCAAGCACTTTAAAGAGTGTCCATTTCTTCAACCCAGTTTCTAAAACCTTAATATCTCATAATGGAGAGTAGATTTTAATACAGGAAACACTGAGGTATAATGTAAAATTTACTTTGTGGCAGCAGTTAGTCACTGGACAAAAAACTGTTCTTGTATTGACTGCTTGACAGTATGCTGTATAAAACAGACATGCAAGTTCCATAGTAAAGTGACCTCTGAACTTTGGCAGAACAAACTGGGATGGTCCTTCAGGTTTCTACTCTGCAGAGAAAATTGCCAGGCATCCTTTAGGACACAAAGAGAAGCATCTAACAGTCTATGCCAGATTTCCTACATCACTAAAAAATATGCCAAAGACACTGGGCCTATAGGCTAAGGAGAGATGCCCCAACGTTACAAAAAAACTTTAAGTGACTGTCCAGGCAGAAAGGTGTCATCTCTGTCATTTCTAGATTTTAAAAGTTTCTTACACTTCCTGTTTATTTGGGTAGTATTATATCCTTCTGTGGTCTTTGATATAGTTAAAGGTTTAATAATTATGGATATAGTTTTTCTTTTATTTTAAAAGATGAATTAGATATAAAACTTTAAACTCACAAAAATAAGATAGGCAATAAAATATTTTCTTTAATTTTGCTAATTACAAATAAACTAGATATTATAACTATAATTCTTGCTTGGTAACTGTTTTGTTACATATAATTTTGCTATACTAAAATTAAAACCTTCCTTTTTGATTAGACAGAAAAGTGAAGGTATGGTGGGAATGTTCTTCTATATGCAGTAAATATCGTTCTGTAAATAAAGGAACTGTTTTGGCCTGTGGCAAACACCATAGCAGTAGGCAGGAAATCAGACACAGGTAGAGGAGGGCTGAGTTAAGACAGACTCCATCCATCCGCCAAATATATATATATACACACACATATATATATGGCCCAGGTGAGGCATGGCCTTGGCCATGTGGCCAAATAGTTTAATAAAAATAGGTTAAAGTAAAATGAAAGAGTCAACTAACAATGTGCCTGAGACATAGACCAAATAAGATAAAATTAATATAAGCGTCTAAGTCATTTTTTAAAAATAAAAGCCGCCATGAACAGGTCAGACCTCTGGCCCAAAAAGAGTCAAAATTCTATTACAACAGGCTACTCAAACCATAGTAGTCTCTTTCTGGAATACAAGTGGAAAGGAAAAGGAATTCATTTCAGCATCTCTTACTACAGGTAGTCTTGGGGCCATGAATTGTATTTGTGATCTGTCTACTGATTGTAGATTTGCCTTTGCTTTTATCTTTACTGCTCCTGGTGACTTACATGTTGGATCACTGAGTCACCTATTAACTTTCCAAAGACTGTTGACTGTGTTCTTTTGTTACCAAAATAAGGTGAAACCTGGGCAAAATCCCAGAATTTTGGAGACAGAAGCAGGCAGATCTATGTGAGTTTGAGGCTGACCTTGTCTAGTGACATCCTGGTCAGCCAAGACTACATAGTTTAAAAAAAAAAAGGGCAAAAGAGTATGATGAGATACCCTCTGTATACATCTTCATGTGACAAACACTATGTTTATGAATTTTTTTTCACTTACTATGTGACAGAGACCTACTGCTCTCTAATGATCAAGGCCAGTTATCTGGAATAAATGGTGAGTCACTTATTGTCTGTCTTTTGGCTTTGGTTCTTGACATGATCAAGTAACAGTGGTAAAAGTTAATGAACTATTTTCTTTGGTGGCATTGATCAGGATTCATTCATGGGGAAAGAAGGAGAAAATAACTGGGTTACTGAGAGTGACAGGTACTGAGGCCACTCAGCTTCTCCTTTTCATTTTCTGAATGCATGCATTTTCTCTGTTGCAGAAGTAGTCACTATATTATGATTATTGCTTTGGGTTATCACTTTGTGTTGGAGAAGGGCTCTGTGTTCTTATATAGATCTTCTGGGAGGTGCCTCACTATGCTGCCAGGGTGTTCTTTGATTGCTCTGCTATGCTGACATCTTCTGAATGGCAATGTGGCAATGGGACCAGTGGGATCTATGTTCAGGTATTCACCTCTCCCTTGCCATCAGTAGAACCTCTTGATCTGTGGCAAAGTTATACAATATGTGTTGAGCTAGTAATTTTTTCAGATAATAGTGTTGATTAAAGCTCTGTAGGCTGGAAAGGCAAATTTATATTGCAGTATGTCCTAATATATGTCAAGATAAACCATTGCCGCTTCCAGAGTGGAAAGATGTCCAGTGTAATATATTTCCTAGTAACTGTATTATCTCTTTGAAGGACTGTGTCATGTTGGATGCTGCATTTTGGATTCTGAGTTTTGGTGCTGAGTTACTAATAAGATGGCTAATCTGCCATAGCAGGAATGAATCCATCTTTCTCTAAAGGAATTTATACTGTTTGGGTTCTTGTATAGATGCCATCTCTGTAGTCAAGGCTGCATTGTGTTTTATTCTGGCATTAAGATGCTTAATGATGGAAGTGGATGATGTCAACTGGTTAGTATTCTGTATTCTTCTTTGCTTGGTGCCTTTCCCTGGTGGATGTTCTCTGGTGAATGTAAACCTGTGATAAAATGATCCTCTTACTTTGTATTTGCCTCTATGGGCCATCCTCATGTTCTAAAGAAATCAGTTAAGAAGCCTGCATTTAGATCATAATTAAGCTCTGAGCTTGCAGAGTATCGGTAAGGATGTATATAAACAATATCTATGTGGAATGTCATGCCAGGTTTATGACATTTTGGAGATTCTAAAGTTTTCAACCTCACTATGATGGGTCATAGATGTGTTTTCTTTTGCAATTTATTTATTTATTTTTATATAGGATATCAATATATTGTTGTGAGTGGCTTTGAACTCATAATCTTCTCATTTCAGCCTCCTGAAGTGCTACGTGAATACCACCAGGTAAGGCTAAAGATTATTTTAACTGAGACTATGTAGAGAGAATGCAACCAGCTAGTTTGATGGGCCCATGGTTGCCCTGTTCTTGGTACTGTGCATAGGCATACATACTTGCTGCTTCTTGCTGAGCCAACTTGGAGTCTGTCACTGTGCCTGGTGATTGGAGATGCATGATCATCAAGATACTGGAGGTCAATGAGACAGAGACAACAAAGTTAGGGGAGTCTCTGGCTGCTAACGGTAAATCGGGCAATGTAATGGTAAATGTAGGTTTGCTCCACATCTGAATTAAAGGAGTCTGCTTCTGTTACCCACCTGATTCTAGGAGTCTTTGTTACTGACTTTGGGCCTTCTCACCCTCTCCCCCAAGGTGTGCCCAGATAGAACACCCCATAACCAATATGTTGCTGTGGGTGGCTTTGAACTCATAATCTTCTTGTCTTAGCCTCCCGAAGTGTGAAGATTATAGGTGAATAGTAAGGCTAAAGATCATTTTAATTGAGACAAAGAATTTAGGGGACAGACATTATAGTTTAGAGAGATGAGGTTTAAACCAGCAGATTGTTAGAAATGTTGACAAGAAACTCAAGAAATGGGTCAGATTTAGAGACAGATACATATAAACCTACTTGTCTTACAACTGTTACATGTGGGGAAAATTTGTTACTGTTGTTCTAAGCTACCCATTACAATTCTGAGACTTCTGGAGCATTGGAAACATGGGAGATAAAAAAGGAAATAACTGCAGAAGCATACAAGGAAACTGATTTAATCAGTTTTGAAATTTAGCCCCATAAGATAATGTATAAACATTTGCTTTCACGGTTGCCTGGTGTCTGTTCAGAGTCTCAGATAGCTTCTGTCCCTCAGATACCATCTGAGGTTGTGGTAAAGGCATTTCCTTTGACTTTAGGCTGGAGGAAGGCAAGATTCTCAAATTTGCATACTGTCCCAAGGCTCCTCTTGTTGTCATGGTGATGTCTTTTGCTGGTTGCTCTTCTCCCTGCAGCATTTAGATTTGCTAGATCCACTCCCCCTCCCAGTTTTGACAGAGCCCAGTTATGATTCCAGCTTTCAAGGCCCATGGCTTTTGAGAGCCCTATGCAATTTGGCTGTGAGGTGAAGCCTGCTCAGACTAGGGGGCTTCTCTAGAGTCCTGGCACTCTGCACAGAAATCTCAACTGGCAAGCTCCCTAGCTAGATGCCTTGGGGCTGATAGATGCCAGCTCAGGGGAAGCTCACTTTCTATTGCTGTCTAATGACAAGGATCAGTTGTAAAGCTTATTTAGACAACATTTTGCTTATTTTCTTTTTGATTTGTTTAGCCTGTCATTTTCCACCCTCCCTCCTCTAACAGATATGCACTCCAGAATATTAGTTTTTGGCAACAGGGATGTTGTCAGTCTCATTTGCCACAGACTCCCAAGCTCTAAGGAAGCACTTGTCACACTGTTGGCCTCAAATAAGTTTTTGCTAAACCAGTCAAGGAAGGAAAGATAAAAATAATAAATGAACTCTCTAGGGAAGAAGTGTCAAGAGAGAAGGAGATGAGTGCTAAGCTGGCTTGGACATCTACCTTCTATTTTAGGTGTAGAAGGCAGAAGTGGCTGCAGGGAAGGAACCGAGAAGAGCTCTAATTCAAGAGGAATGTGAAAGCTTTGGATCTGCTGTGTCTGTAAATCAGGGTAGCCGCTGTTCCTCAAAGCTCCAGAAACTGCAGGAATAGCTAGATATAGCAATCGAGGTTATTAACTTGGGGGAAGTGATAGGAACCCAGAAAAATGGAGATGCTACAGAATTATACCATAAATGGAGAAAATAATTATGGCACTAGGGGTGTGTGTGTGTGTGTGTGTGTGTGTGTGTGTGTGTGTGAGAGAGAGAGAGAGAGAGAGAGAGAGAGAGAGAGAGAGAGAGAGAAGGGGAGGGAGGGAGTGTGGTCTACATGAGAGCAAAGAATGTGAGTGTGTATGTGTGAATGTAAGATATATGTGTTAGTGTGTTTGTGTATGTCTGTGTATGAGAGCGTATAAATGTGAATATATATTTGTGAACTTGAGATGTATTTGTGAGTATGTATATATGTGAGAGCATATGGATGTGAATATGTATGTGTGAATGTGAGATATATGTGTTTGTGAGTGTGTGTGTGTGTTAAATGAAGGTTTGAGGTAAAGGGAAGAGGAAATTAGGAAGTATCCCTGGACTCCAGAAACATGATTCATTGAGGATTTTACCTCTCAAGACAGAAGGAAGTTGGTGTCACCATTATATAAAGTGGGAATAATGGAGGGGGAAAGGAAGAAAATTGTATGAGATGGTTTATGGATTAAGGTCTCATAACTGGGAATGGATGAAAGTCACCTTAGGAACGTGGGAAGAACAGAAAGCAGAGTCTGAGGCAGATGATGGGAAGAAGGTGGGGACTCCACCTCAGATTTGGCTCAGGTGAACTGGATGTTCCAGGTTGTCTGCTAAGAGTTCATTGTCCAGAGACTCTGACCACCTCCATGTTTAATGTGTTGCCTCACAAGGTTTGGCTTCCTGTCTCCTTTGTTTCTTGTCCACCATCTTTGTCTGTTACCAGATCACTGTGCATGGCTCTTTTTCCTGGAAGTGTCTTTCCAGAGGCTTCAAGAAAGAGACTACCTTAGCCCCAAGTGTTTAAATCAGGTAGAAGTATATTTTGAAGCTCACATATCTTTTCCATAGTGGGAAATCAGATTTAAGAGAAGTTGCAAGGCCCTAATGTTCACTAGGTTCAATATGGGGATTTCAGTAGATCACAGCTTCAATTCTATTTGAGATCCTGCATTATGTAAATAATGTAAATAATTCAAAAAACACACCTCTAAGATTCCTTTGAACCTTAAGATACTGATACATTATCAAATAAATTTACTAAATATATTTCCTCTGTAAGCTGACAACAGACTATGCCAATATTTTGTTGATGAGTCTTTTGTGATAAAATTACGAGTTTATAAACTGTATGCTGATAGTGGCCAGGAGATGACTCAGTTGGCAAAGTATTTGCCTTGTAAGCACTAGACCCTGATTTCTACCCCCAGAACCCACGCAGCACAAAAGCTGGCATAGTGATGTTCCCTAAGAATCCCAGGGCAAGAGAGGGCAAGACAAATAGATTCCTAGGGCTCACTGGCCACTAGCCTTGCTTACTTGGCAAGCTTTATGGTACTGCTTGCTTATAAAAGACAATCTGCAGAACGACACCTAGCGTTGTGCTCTGGCCTCTATCAGCATGTACACATCTGCACTTGAACCAGCACTCATACAGAGTTGTATGTTAATAGAAAAAAAAATTAGCAAATATGAGTTCACATTTTTTCTTTATTCTAAATTCTAAATTCATGTATTGGGATTTGTAAAAAGTAGTGGTGGGCAAAAGCCACTGCATAACACAGGTGATTTTGATTTTTTTTTTTGTGTTCACATGTGTGCGTGCACAAAGGACACGTGCTTTCTTGCCTGTTGTTTTTTTTTTTCATTTTTTAAAAAAAACTTTTATTTATTATATATACAGTATACAGCACCAGATCTCACTATAGGTGGGTGTGAGCCACCATGTGGTTGCTGGGAATTGAACTCAGGACCTCTGGAAGAATAGTCGGTGCTCTTAACCTCTGAGCCATCTCTCCAGCCCACCTGTTTGTGGTCTAAAGAGTAATAAATGGTGTGGAGTTGGGGAGAGGAGTGAGAAGGATCTAGAGGAGTTGGAGAATAGGAAACTGTGAGGAGAATAGATTATTGATTTTTTTCTACAATAAAGAAGTGCTGGCTTTTGGTGGTACACATCTTTAATCTTCACACTGGGGAGGTGGAGGCAGACAGATTTCTGAGTTCTGAGTCTGAGGCCAGCCTGGTCTCAGAACTGAGTGAATTCCAGAACAGCCAGGACTATACAGAGAAACCCTTTCTTGAAAAACCAAAAATAAGGAGAAAAGTTAATTTAACATTTTGTAAGTAACCTAAACTCTTTGATTCACTATTATTCATTTTTAAAAAAATTAATACTTTTTAGTTGTTTACCATATGCATGCTTGGTGGAGATGCTAGGATGTTTATGCATAAATAAATACAATCTATGAATATTAAGGAGATTATGAATGACCTAGTTAAGAGAAACAGTCATTGTAATAAAATAAGTACACTATTATATTTTATGGACTAAAACAAGCGTTAAACATAAGAGTGGTAAGGTCCACTGTCACCCATGGGGCAGTATTGTCCAAGGATGAGAACCTACTCATGGGACAGGCTTTCTGTCTAAATGGTTCCTGAATACTGAAAGACCAGATATTATTTTAATATTGCTGTTAGTAGCCAGGAATAGTGGTACATGCACCTCGAAGGCAGAGGCAGTCATATTTCTGTGAGTTTGAGGCCAGCAGTACAGCCAGGTTTACATAAAGAGAGTGCTGTCAGTGGGCCTTAAGTCCAAGTAGACAAATGTTGGTTATAGCCAACATATACATACCACTATTGTGCCTTTAGAGCTATCTTGCCATGCTGGTCATTGTAATTTATAGGCATCAGAACTATACAGGAATGTTAATTGCTTCCCTACCTGTCAGCTTGTAAAGTACTTTCGGGGAGAGAAATTTTTCCTTGTACTGGAAACCTAGCTAACTACTCTGGGATAATGAGGTCAGGGATCTGAAAGAGAACTTACTATTGCTACATTAGTAGGCCAGCAGAATTTCTAACTGCATTCTAAAATATATCCTTATACCCACAGGGAAGTGTACCTCTAATCAAAGATGCTTCTCTTTGCAGCAAATGAACACAATGCAGAGATCTATGGATTGTAGGTAGCTGAGTTCCAACTGATCCTGATACATCCTGATCCTGCGTCTAGGACTCAGAAAGATTGTAAGAGACAAAGGACCAGGAGCTCCTCTTAGAAATGTCTGCCTAAACGCAACCTGAACAATTACAATACCATTAGACATGATAACATGGAAATGGAGGCCTCAGGTCTGTCGAGAGAGGGGGAATTAGAGCCCTCTGATTGGTTAATCAATACAAAGTGACCAGTCCTGAAGTCACATACACATAAACAAAAAAATTGATTCATCAGGTTGCAGTTATAGATTTGTGACCGAATATACCTATATATGTAACAACAATAATCAAAGAAGAACTCACCAATTTGAGGGGGAGTGAAGTGTGGGAAAGGTTGGAAGGACAAGAGGGAAAGGGAGAAGAGATGTAATTATTTTAAATAAAATATATTTGAAGAAAGAAGGATTGCCGTTAGATGATAAAATGGGCAAATCTGTATTCCTATTCAAAGGAGGAATGTGTTAGTGAAGGAAATCAGTCTTCCAAAGACTGCAAATTCAAAGTTGTTAGCAGCAGCACTTTTTACATATATCAGCAGGTGGCACTGTGACCCCATGGAAAAAACTGGGCTCGCCTTTTCTGAATTTCCAAGCTTGGTACCAGGTCCTCTGGGTTAAAAGATGGATGAGAAAAAGTGCTTTTGAAATTCTCCCTTCTGAAAAAAATCAGTCTTTCCTAGAATAAGCTGATGTCTGATTCCTCCCCCCGCCCCCGCTTCTCATTCTTCCTGGGCCCCAAGGGAGCTGCATAGAGCTGGCATGGACCCCCCCCCATTCCAAGTCCTGTGGGGATTCAGAAGCCCTTCTCAAGATTTCTGCACTGCTCTGACCCAGAAACCACACTGCGCTCTCTGCTTGATGTCCACTAAAAGCCCTTTCAAATAAAACATTCATGAGTGTAAATGCCTTCTGTGTAGATTTGGGGAAAGGATAGCGCAGGGATTTCACAGCAGCGAGAAACATCCTCTAATGGACCTCTCAGCCCCTCTAGTCTCAATGTCCTCAGTCACCTGTCACCATAGAGCCTTCCTGCATTCTTCTGTTTCAGGCTTTTGCTGGGTGTCTCCTCTTTCCCTCTGCTCAGCCCAGGAGCTTAGATTCCTCTTTCTCTCTCCACACTTCCCTCCCCCCCCACCTCTCTCTCTCTTCCTTGTCTTTTTCCAGTCCTGTCTTCTCTGTCTTTCTCTCCGTGGTTCTCCCGGAAAGTCAAGGTGCTCTGTGGCAGAGGGACCCACACTTAGCATGGTCCTTCCTCCGAATGCCAGTGGTCTCGGTTTATTACCTTGAAACACAAAGCAAAACTGCTGTTTTCCATGCGTTTAAAAATTAAAAAAAAAAGACTCCCCCTACCCCACCCCATGCTGAAATGCTGGTGCACGTGTGTTTCTGAACTAGAGCATTAGTGTTTGTTAGCGCTCGGGCACTTCCTTGCTCCTTGAATCTTTTATGCTCCTTGAAAGTGGGTTCTCGCCAGGTGGTGGTGGTGCAAGCCCTTAAATCCCAGCACTCAGGAGGCAGAGGCAGGCGGATCTCTGTGAGTTTGAAGCCAGCCTGGACTACAGAGAGAGTTCTAGGACAGGCTCCAAACCTGTAGAGAAACCCCATTTCAAAAAAACCAAAAACCAAAACAAAACAAAGAACAACCACAAAAAAATCAAAAGAAAAGAAAGAAGATGAGTTCTAATTCATTCGATGACCCGACTATTGCACCAGCCTTGTTCACAATTCTGTCTAACTTCCTTCATGGTACTTCATCTGTGTGACTAAATGTGATCTTAATATTTCTGCCAATTTAGTCTGACGGTGGTGCACACACACACACACACACACACACACACACACACACACAGAGAGAGAGAGAGAGAGAGAGAGAGAGAGAGAGAGAGAGATCTCTGAATTCAAGGCCAGCCTAGTCTACAGAGCAAATTCTAGGACAGCCAGTGCTAGCCAGAGAAACCCTGTCTTGAAAAAAAAAATCAATAAGTGTGTTTGCATGTTATATGTATGTACACACACACACTTTCCCCTCTGTCAATTTGTGAATTGTGACTGTCTTGTTCTTGGGGACCTTCTCTCTATCTCAATCTTGTATTTAGAATAATTAAAAAAAAAACAGAAAGAAATTGAATCTGTTCCTAGGTCTTATTAGCATTGTGTTATATTTGCCTCATTTATGTAACATACCTTATGTTTTGAAGTATTTGAAGGAGGCTACAGCCATCAAATACTTCATTATTACAGGACTTTAGTATACACAATTAACTTCCATTTAGTGTCTGTTTTCAGCTTTGAAAGGTATTTATCTTCATTTGTATGGCTGAGTTTCTGTCAGCCATACTCCTGCTGGTGCCCCCAGAGGCCACAGGATTTCAGATGCCCTGGTAGTCAGTTATAGGTGCTTATGAGCCACCTGTTATGGGTGCTGGGCACCAAGCCTGAGTCCTCTGAAGTGCCAGTGAGCTCTCTTAACTGCTGATTCATCTCTCCAGCCAGGCTTTAGTTATTTTGAGGTAACGTTTGGTGAAATCCAAACCTTAAGTGTACCATTAGACACTTAAAATTAAATTTTACTCATGTATTTCTTGAGCATATGTAATTTTGACTGTAATTACTCCCTTCCATTCCGACTTCTCCTTGAGGCCCCACCCAAGAACCTTAGATACATTTTTCACAAATGCATCCACCCGAGTTACCTAAATTGATTTGAAATAAGAGCCATAGATGTTTTTCATGGGATTGTTTCCTGGCCCTTTGGCTAAGATCAAATATAGTATCTGTTTTTGTCAGAAAAATTTTCGTCTAAGATTTATTTTTCTTAGTTTTTTCCATATGTTAAATTCTAGAAGTTTCTGGTTTTGTAATGTTTGTATATGAACTTGGACTTTGGTTGTATTTTCTATCTATCTCAGATTAAGGTCTGTCTGTTTTTTTTTCCCTGTTTTGTTTTGATCTCAGTGATCTTAGCGATATTACAAACAAGCAGAAACACCCAGAAGTGGAATGGCCATGTCGGCCATGTCAATGAGTTAAGAGCAAAACTAGATTTTTTTTTTTGATGTGTATCTGAAAAACCCAGAATGCTTTATACTTCTGGCATTCAATAAATATATATATATATTTTGCCACCAGGCAATCTGCCACAAAAAATTTACTGTGTCTATTTTATTGCTATTGTCCATTCATGTAAATAACCACAGCATGATAGAGGTCAAAGCCATGAAAAGTGTTGCACAGTTGTTTTTTTTTTTTTTTTTCCCCCACTGTGTATCATTTACCGATTGAGGTAGGGTTAGAGGCAGAGGTCACAAGGCAGAGAACTTCTCCAGGGTGCAGAAGTGAAGAGAGAAAAAAAGAGCAGCTAATTCAGACATAGCAGCATTGCATCTCAGTAGAAAAAAGCCTGGAGTTCTGAATCCTCTTGCCTGTCTTTGTGAAGTTTCAAACCATCCAGGCCCTGTGGGCACATGTGGACACAATAACTATTCCTCAAACATGTTTGTAAGGATAAAACTCAGTGGATACTTTTAACAAAGTCTTTGCAATAAAGTGGTGATGTGAGATTTTATTAAGCTAACTGTCAGTCAAGGATTTCATGTATGTTTTAAAATAGGGTACCAGGGAGCCGGGGAGATGAGATGGTTCAGTGGTTAACAGCACTTTTTGCTCTTGGGCAGGACCTGGGTTCATTTCCTACCAGTCACATGATGACTCACAACCACTTATAGCTCCAGTTCTAGGGGATCTGTTGATCTCCTCTTCTGGCCTCCTCAGGCACTAGGCATGCATGTGGTACACACAGGCAAAACACTCATACAGTACACTAAATAAATATGTTTATTTAAATTATGATACAAAATTTCAACCAAATGCTCCAAAATATTCACTTTGGTTGGTGTTTTCCTACTATGGCTTCTTTAAATCAAACATTCAGAGTTTACCTCTTAATTGTTACCTATCCAGCTATAAAACTGTACCTAAAGAAATAATGACAATAGGATTTTACTTTGTGTTTCTTTATGGAGAAGAAAGTTCAGCCTATAAGTAGATATTTATGTCAGCATATTAGGAGGCTTACAGAGTTCAGCTTGACCTTCTAGGGCTAATTAAAAAATATTTGTTTTGTACGTATATGTGTGCGGCTGAGTACATGGATGTATATCATATGTGAGCAGGAGCCCCCGAGGGTCAGAAGAGGCATCGATCCTGTAAAACTAGGATCACAGGGTGCCACCTCCTAAGTGCTCTCAAGTGCTGAGTCAACTATCCTCCGCTCACTCCTGCTCCCACTAGAACTGGTTCTTAAAGCCTCTATCAAGTACTTAGGTCTTTGCCACAGTCGGGGCCTGATGGGTTAGGAAGGAGAGCAGCACATTTGCCAACCTCTGTGTTCTTGCTATGAACGAGAAATAGTCTAAAGAGTTAGGGAGCCTCTGATGCTGCAGCTCTTGCAGATGGAATTGCCACAGCTCCGAGAGCCTCATCAACCATATGAGAGCAAGGCAGTGGGAAGCAATTCTTTTTGTTTCTAGCTTAGTAGGAGTTAGATTGTATACCAAGTGTCCAGTATCTACCAGTGCTTAAGAGTGTTGCATAAACCGAGCTGATTATTTCACTATATGAAACAGCAAATCTTATAATCAATGTTAAATACTATCATTATGGCCACTTTTTAAAAATTTCTTTTTATTTATTCTTTGTGTCTTTCACATGATGCATCTTAATCCTAATTATCTTCCTGTTCCTTCGTATCTGCCCTCTGCCCTTGCAACCTCCCTCCCAAAAATAAAATAGAATAAAATTAAAACATTAAAATTAGGAAAAATCTTGCCATGGAAGCTGTAGTGTGACATAATGAGTCACATAGTGTTTCCTTTTGTTTAATACATCTTTATTTGCAAGTGTTCATTTCAAAGAGTCATTGGTCTTGTCTGAGGCTTCTGGTTACTGCTACAGTATTGATACTGGGCCCTCACTGGGCTCCCCTTGCATATCCTGTTCTTTCCCTGTGTCATGGAGAGCCTGCAGCTTTTGATTTACAGGATGTGCCCCTTTATGTGTTCCAGCAGGTTATAGGTGGGGCGGATATTGGGGTGAGCCAACAATAACCCTGGTTCTGGGCCTGGATATTTGCAAGGTTGGTCATCCTGCCAGCTCTCCTCAGTCCTTACCACCAGGGGGCGCCCTTCAGCATTGCCTCCGTTAATTCACTCTATGCAATGAGTTCATCAGTGAGCAAGGGGCAGGGAAGTTCTCCCGCTTTCATGCCCTCAGGGTTAGCTTAATCACATCTATATCATCAGGGCCAGCTCAACTATGTTGCGCAGGTAAGATGCTGGGGCCACTTGGTACTGCTGGTGAGGGGCGGGGACTGCTCTCTCCCTCTCTCCCAACTGCCACAGGCAAAGTGGGGTGGTGGTGGTGGGAATATGTCTGTCCCTTATCCATGCCATTATATCTCCCAAGCTCACCTTCTTGGAGTGGTTTACCAACATTGTATCAACAAGGTCAGCTCTACTGTGCTGCTGCCTATAAGAGATGCAGGGTTTGTTTTCTTGCAGCTGGTAAGGGGGATAGCACCTCTTCCTCACCCATGCTGCTGTCTAGCAGGTAAGCAGTGGGGTTAGCTTTTCCATGCTCACACCTTCAGGACTAGCTCATCCATGCCTCTGGCAATAGGGTCAGCTCTACTGTGCTTTTCAGGCAAAGGTGCAAGGTCTGCTTTCCCATGTGCTGTAGCTTGTGAGGGACAGAGACAGCTCTCTTGCTCTTATGACCTCATGGCCTGCTCTCCTGTTCATCACAAGTGGTGAGGGACAAGTGAAGGGTTCATCTTTCCCTCACCCATACCTCCACATGGCAGACCTGCTCTCATTCTCACGTCCTCAGGTCCAGCTCACCCATGTTCCTACGAACAGGACCAGCTCTATCGTGATGTCCAGGTGAGGTGTAGGACTCTCTCTCCAGAGTGCTGCAGCTGCGGAGGGAGCAGAGCCAGTTCTCCTTACTGTTCCAGCCAGTGAGGAGTAGGGCCAACTCTGTGCAGCCCTATCATCTCAACCTTGATGGTAACAGGAGCCGTGGACATCATTGCAGACCGAGACTGCAGCAGAACCACAGACAACCACACAGACTGTGCCTGCAATAGGGCCATTATGAAACCATTATGGCCACTTTTCTGGATGAGAAATCTGTTGCTAGGCAAAGTTAATTATTCAAAGTCATGTGACAGACAGAGAAATAGTAAAAATGGGATTTGAACCTAAGAATCTTTGACTTTGAAGCTAAAGATATGGTACCTCCCTCCCTCCTTCCTTCTCTTCTTTTCTCCCTCTCTCCCCTACTTCTATTCCTTCCTTTCTTTCCTCTTTTCTCTCCTTCCTTCTCATGTTTTCTTCTCCTTCCTTCCTCTCTTTATTTCTCTCCTTCTTTCTTCACCCCTCCTTTTCCATTTTATTTGGCAGATATGGTCTCAATATAGCCCAAGCTAGTCTCAAACTCACTGTGTAGTTTTGATGGTTAATCTTGCTGACCTGATGAAATTTAGAATCAATTCTGGGCATGTCTATGAGGGAGTATGTTACCTGAAGAAGGTTGTTTCACTCTAAATGTATGTGGCATCATTCTATGAGCTGAGATCCTGGGCTGAACAAAAATGAGAATGTGAGTTGAACATCAGCATGAATCACTCTCTGGTTTTTGTCTGAGGACACAGGCCACCAGCTGCCTCAAGCTCTTGTTACCATTTACTATATAAAAAGGTAGCGGTATTTGGGCTTTATTGAGGCCAATTAAGACAAAGATAATTTTTTCTTGATTCTAAAATATAAATTAGTCTTGACATTCCAAAACATTATATACTCTGGTCCCTTCCTTACAGTAAGAACCTGGAAACAACCTAGGTGCCCCTCAACTGAGGAATGGATTAACAAACTGTGGTACATCTACACAATGGTACATCTGCTCAGCAGTAAGAAAAAATGATATCCTAAAATTTGCAGGCAAATGGATGGATTTGGAGAATATCCTCCTGAGCAAGATCTCACAAACCCAAAAGCATAAGCAAGGAATGTACTCACTCATTAGTGGACTTTAAGCAAAAACATTCTTATTTCATTGAAAGATGATGGGTGGATAAAGTTATTTAAAACACACACACACACACAACCCCCCCCCCCAAAAAAAAAAAAACCTTCTGGTTTGACTGTAGAAGGGTTGCTTAGCAGGAATTCGTGGTGGCCATAGTGCATCCATGGGCATTAGCTGTGACCTACTGTGCTTTCTTCATCTGCAGCTGAGCCTAACCTGACTTGAGATTTTAGTTTTTATTTTCCATGTATTCTAGAGGAAAGAGACACAGGGAACAATTATTTTCATTATTTAACATGCCTACATAAGAACAAACTAACTACAACTATTGTTAAATTTGAAGCTGTGTTTATCAAGTTTCTCCCTTTAAGATAGCCTCAATGCTATATCTTTTTAAAGAAATTTCAATACAAATGTGTCTTTTATATAGTAATAGATGATGATAAATAAATAGATAATAAAAATAATAAAAAAGAGGTAGCACAGCTGAGCCTGTCAGCAGCTGTCCAGGGATGCACTCTGTGCTCTTTATACAAGGAGCTCTGCTTCATCTAAAGACATGTTGGGGTGAGGGGAGTAATATTCTCTTAAAGAGATAATATACTCTTGTTTCTGCATTTTCTTGTATATTCTCTAAAGCATCTTCACCAGAAACTTCTACCAATTGGTTTCTTGATAGCCTCCATTGCTGGACATGCCAACCTAGCTCTAAGCATCACACTCTTTTTCTTTCCCATCCTTTTTTTCCAGTGACTTCAGAAAGTCACATCTTGCCTCCCTTGTTCTTTTTTTATCTCAAATTTAAATTAAAAATGTCCTATTTTTTTCTGCATATGTATTTAAATTCTTTTACTAAGGAAACTAAGCACTTTCACAGAGGGAACCCTAATTTCCTCGTTACAACTTGACTTTGTTCTTTTCAATATAGCCACAGTGAATGAATCTCTTTTCTCTGTTTTTCACTATTACTTGATCTTAACTGGCTTATTAAGAAAGTGGCTCAGCCCAGCTTGTCAGGGTTATTAGGGTCCAGGGTTTGGCCCTAATAACTATAACAGTACTCCTGCCTTCCAAGTGATGGAACTACATGTATGTGCCACCATACCCAGAGTGATTTTTCTACTTTCTTCACTAATTAATTTAAAAGAAAATTTTGAATATAATGAGACACTAGTAGGAATATGCATAAACTTTAAAGTCAAATATAGTGTGAGTCTATTAGAGTTGAAATATACGTTCAATTATCTACAGTAAAAAATATAGATGGGGACATTTTAGCTAGGGAAAAGACTAATTCTGTGTAAGGAAATTAAGGAACAAATCTATTTTAAAATGGAATTTGAACAGTCGTTTAAAAACAACTTATTATCACTGTAGTGTGCATGTGTACACATGTGCCATGGCTTGTGTGTTAGGGCCAGAAGACAACTTTGTGGACTCAGTTCTCTCATTTCACCTTTATGTAGGTTCCAGGAATTGAACTCAGCTTGTCAGGCTTTCGAAGCAAGCCCAGCACTTGCTGAGTGATCTCACCAGTCAATGAACAGTAGTTTTTTTTCTTTAACATCCAGGAAAAAAGTACAAGGTTATTGCACAATCAGAAAGGTAGGTGTTTGGGTAATATGAGCAGCAAATACAATTAAACACAGTGTTAGGAGGTAGTCCCCTAGAGAACACACATGGGCACTCTTAAAGGTGAAAGGAAATCTTTATCACCAGCTAGCTGGTGGCTGCAAGGGGAACTTGCCCAAATCATGCAGCCTTGCTCCTCACAGCTCTTTGTCTTTTATGCACAAACCCCTTCAGTTAGCATGAAGCAGAACCACAGAAGCCAAAAGCAAGGTTAGTACATTTAGGAACTGCCCCTGATTCTGGAGCTGTGGATCAGATTAGCCCTCTGCTCCTTTTTGGCAGGTGTTGGGGCCCAAGTTCGTGATTTTAAGGTCAGAATGGTGCCTCTATGCTGTCAGTTGTGGTAAGAACGGGGGGTGGGGGGGTGAGGGGGAGGGCTCAATACAAGAGGAAAATGTGGCTGGGGTCTTGAATACCGGACCAAGACATCTGGGTTTCCTCTGTAGATGGTAGGGAGCCCTGGAGTTCTTTCAGGAGAAATGCTGCATGAGAACTCTTTGTATAGTGTGGGAGTAATTAATACCTTTTATAATGTGTCAAGTTTGGAGAACTACAGAGCAAATTGGATTAGAGCGAATTTGGAGGCTCTTCTAGTAGAACCACTGAGAAGTGGCATCAGATCATTCATTAGAAACTTGTGCACCTGGCTCAGGATCCTCCTTTATACTTCAAGTCTTGGCACAATGTGGCTGACAGAATCACACAAGAAAAAGCACATTAATTCCTAACTCCATGGCTATCTAGCCTAGATAGTAGTGATGAGAACTGGACATGTAGCTGGACATAGCAGTTCTTTTTTTTCTTTTATTATTATTATTATTATTATTATTATTATTATTAAAAAAGGTCATTTTTTTATCCATGTATCCCTTTGTTCAGACTCCCTTCCCCCTCCAGTCCCTCCCAGTCACTCACTCTTCTCTCCATCAGTTCATCTTCTCTACAGCAAGGACAGAAGGCCACAAGGTCCCAAGGTAGCTTATAGTTCAGCATCCACTCCAGGCAGCTCCTCTTTCCTTACCCCAATGTCAAGACTGGGTCAGGTGTTCCTCTGGAGGGAATGGATGGACTTAGCAGTTCTTAATGACTGACTGGATGAAATGACCCCAAAGGCTCAGGTATTTAAACGCTACTTAGTCCTCAGTTAGTGGCGCTCTATGCACAGGTGCCCCAGCCTTCCCAGAGGAAGTACATAACCGCGAGCAGGCTTTTGAGAGTTCACAGCCTTAAATGCCTTCTTTTGCTTCATCCTTTGTGTGGGTGGAGATGTGACCTTCTACCTTCCTACTCTGGCTGACTGCTGTTATGCTTCCTTACCATCATGGAACTCTGGAACTGTAAACCGAGTACATTCTTCTATAAGATGCTTCTTATCACGGTATTTTATCACAGCAACAGAGGCTTGACTAATACAGGAGTTGACAGTCATGATGAGAGAGGAATCAGATTATTTTGATGTCTCCATCATAGGTTCTAAGAAAGATCATTGTATTATATAGTAATACAGTGTATTATTATATTATATTTCCTCCTATAGTTACAGGAGGAAAACAATATATTTGCTGAGGATATGATTTATAATGTAATTTGTGTAGGCAATGAGTTTAATTTTGGATGTTTCAAGTAAAAATACTGAGATTCAAGAGAAATGTTCAACAAGTTTGGAAATGTGGTCAAAAGAGAAGTTGGAATGCAAAGCATAGAATTAAAAATCCATCCACTTTGAGCAATAGTTCTTGATCTCCTTGCACATAATTGAACCCAAAGAGCTTTCAAAAATAGAAGCTGGGTCCAGAGGTTCTGATGTAATTGAGAGGGTCATAGACAGTGATTTAATTGGCTTGGCTGATGTGTGTGTGAGTGTGTGTGTAGAGGGGAAGAAGGCATAATATAAGATCATTTCCCTGATTGGAGGACAAATTAGGCTAAGAAGTGCAAGTAATGGTACATGGTCTCCTTGTTGGTTTGACTCACAAGAAAAATAACCAAGCTCAGTAAAGATCATCTCAACTATAGCTCATTGCACCACAAGTCCAACAAAAGCTTGTGGCAGTAGCCCTCTCCTTATCACCTTTACTCTAGTTCACACACACTTCTGCCTTATTTTTCTCTGGCATCACACAACAGACTTTGGAAAGCTGCAGCATATGTTAATTAAGCGCATCAGAGCCAAGCAAGGCTCTGTTGTTCTTAAAGGCCACACATCCATGGGCATTTCAAAGGAGAAGACATCCTTGAAGGATTTTTTAAAAAGATCTGGAAATAGTGTGTGTTTGTGTGTGTGTGTGTGTGAACAATTCTCTTATTTGTTGTTCTATTTTCTCGGAAATAGTTATTAACAAAGAAATATGCAGTACTTTAGACTCTGCTTTGTAGAAATCAAATGAGACTGGGTATCAAGTGCCATGAGAAGAAGAAACACCCCCTGCTGTCTTTATTCTTATTAAATCATACTAAAAGTAAGGTGAAGTTTTTGGAACTGATATCACTAAGTGATATTTTATAGGTAAGTAAGTAAAAAAGCTTTTTAGTAAAAAAACTATGCCAGGCAGTGGTGGTACACACCTTTTTTTTTTTCCTTATTTATTTTGTATTTATCAAAAAAATAGTAAAAAGAATTTAAAATGCGGAAGAGTTAACAATAACTATACAGAGGATAGGAATCATAAGCATGGCTTATCAAGGGTGGAAATGCAAATAAGATTGCTACACATACATTTTCTTTGTGTTCAGCTTTCCCTCTGAATTTTTTTTTTTCCATCCCTGTATATCCTTATTCAAGGTCCCTTCCCCCTCCCACCACATCTGGTCTTTTTCTTCTCTGCAACTCCCCATCCCCTCCCTGGGCAGGGAGCAGACAGTCCTATGGTCCCACTGACCCAATAATGCTTGGATCAGTCTCCACTCCTGGCCAAATCCAGTTTTGTCCTCCCTCCCTCAAGAGTGAGTCAGGTGTTACTATAGTTGGAGTGGGATCCGAAGGGTCAGTCCAGGGTGTTTCTGATCCCAAGCTGTTCAGTGGTTGTGGTTTGCCACTTGGGCATGTTTGGCTTTTTTTCTTGTTTGTTTGTTTAGAGAACACTAGTGAGTGAGTACATCCCCTGCTTATCTCTCTGAGTTTGTGATACTTCGCTCAGGAGGATATTCTCCAAATCCATCCATTTGCCTGCAAATTTTAGGATATCATTTTTTCTTACTGCTGAGTAGTATTCCATTGTGTAGATGTACCACAGTTTGTTAATCCATTCTTCAGTTGAGGGACATCTATGTTGTTTCCAGGTTCTTGCTATTACAAATAATGCTGCTATGAACATAGTTGAGCTAATACCTTTGGAGTGTGAATGTGCCTCTTTAGGGTATACACCCAGAA
>PVIH01016525.1:0-45283 GCA_004025045.1 Sigmodon hispidus
ATCATTATACTTGCAAAGAACTATTAACCAAAGGATGAATGAAAAATGAATTGACATGGTACAAATGTTTGTATATTGATACAAATGGGAAATCAATCTATATGTTTGATTTAGATAATATGTATATTGATACAAAGTTGAACATGGTACGAATGTTTGTATATTGACATAAATGGGAAATTAATCTGTATGTCTGATTAGGATAATATATATTGATACAAAGTTGAATGTATAATTGCCCTATTTTGCACGTGTCTACCTCTGTCTAAAATATTTTGGACATTGATGTGTATTAAGTGCATTGTCATTTCCATAATGCAATTTCTACCTCTAATTATTTATGATAGTCATAGCATTTGTTGTACTATACACACAAGTTGTTTTATATAAATCTGTTTAGATATATTTTTATATATAATGATATATAGTTAGGATATTGTTGTCATTTGATAAAAAAATGTGTATTTTGGTCAATTTTCCTAAGATCGTTATACTTGAAATTATTTGGAGGAGCTGTACACTCATTTTGGAATGCCTATTTTTACAATGTTAGCCTCACTTTCTTGGTTGATTGGGATTGCAGATTATGGTTACTCAGATTTATCACCTAACAGTCAGGATACTCAGGCTTTTCAGAAACATGTCAGAATAGACCAAATAGATAGGTGTCTTCAACCACTTCATAGACCGAGAGAATATGGCATTCAAGATTTCGTTATCTTGAATTTGGCCTTGAGAGACATGACAACTCCTGGCATCACCATTCCTTTCTCAAGGTGGTGTTGAGCATCACAGACATCTTGCAAAGAGATTGTTTAGTTTGGCGAATAATGGCCTGAGGGGCAAAGGACTGCACTTGTGCCCACTGCTGTCAGTGTGCTCACTGTTCGAAATGGACCTGCAGGATGAGGGATAGAGACTGCCGAAGCCTGCCTAGCCAGGATAAGACAGTCCTACCAAAAATACCCTGCTTCTATGGAGATTTGTCAGATATCATAAGCCAGTAGCCACAAGGATGGATGTTCCCGTTACACAGAGAAGTGGTGGATGACTGTCCAGGTAGTTAACTGTCGTTGTCTTCTCCTAGATTCTGGAAGTTACTTTATGCTTCCAACTTTAGGTATATATTTTCCTTCTCAGGTCTTGATGGTGTTGAAGATTAGATAGTTGTGGTTGTTATTACTTCACATTCCAGCAAAGACACTCAAGTCTTAGAACTCTATTATTTAGGATAAACAGCCTTAAAGCAATCCCTGTACATTTTCTTGTATCAACATTTTAGATATTAAATTGCACTTTGTAGTTGTTTGTTAGTGGTAGTTTGACCTCACTTATGTTAGTACCTTCTTCTTTCCCAGACACTGTCTTATCATAATCCCTGTAGTATGTAGTTTTATACCTAGTTTAGAACCTTCCTATTTAGACAAAACGGGGAGATGTAGCAGGAAATCATGGATTGTACAGGTGTGGGGGTTGCAGCGAAGTGCAGGGATGGGAGGGGCATGGTCTGCGGAGACAGAAGTGGAGCGCTGAGAGAGAGGCGGGATTTCTGGTCCCTGGGCGCGAGAGGCTGCGGGTCGGTATGGCGGCTTGGTGCGTTGCTAAAACCTCCTTTTGTAAGTGATTCTAACAAAATAAACCTTATTTAAAACATACCTCTTGGCGGCGGGTTTTTACCGTGATAAAAAAAACCCTGAAAGTTAATCATATTAAAAGGGATAGCTGAAATGTCTATTCCACTATGGCAGAATCCTTGGAGCAACTTTCAAAGGCTTCTGCTACCCTTCTTAGGTATAGACATGAAGTCTTTAAAATGTTTCAGTGATGAGAAGCCCTGTTGTGCAAACACATGAGGACCTGAGTTTGAATCCCCAGCAGCCACATAAAAGGCCAGGTGAGTCCACATATGCTTATAACTCCAACACTATGGGGAGCAGAAACAGGAGTATCTTTGGGACACACAGCTGCCAGCATAACTCTGGGTTCAGTGAGAAACCTCATATTAGGGCATCAGGCAGAGTGTGATAGAGCTGGACATGCCTGGCCTCCATGTTCATATACCCACACATGTGTGCATAACAGATGTACACATACATGTGTGTATGGAATCACTGGAATTTTTTTTAGATAAATTAGTGGATTTTGAGAGTTACAGAGATAAATGTTTTTGGGAAAAAGATATCTTTTCGAACATACATCATTCATGAAAATCTCATTTTTCTCAGTCAACAGTGGTTTTAAGCCAGATATAATGGATCCTTACTGTAACCCTTGCCCTTGAGGGACTAAAGCAGGAAGAGCTTCATGGGTTTGACATAAGTATGTGCCTCACAATGAACTCCAGACTATCCTGGACTAAAAAGCACTACACTATCTCAAAAGAAACAATAACAAAAGAGCAACATAGAATGTCACAACAACAACCACCACATGGGATCCCAGTGGATGTAAACAGACAAGTGACCCAGATCTGACCAAAGAAATGGAAAAGGAACTTCACCTGTAACTTCTGCAGAAGTTGTATTTCTGTGTGGTAGGTAGTATCACTTTGTTTTTATGGGCTAGTAAAATACTGTGACAACATATTTACCAAAAAAGTGTATATGATTATGTAAAAATGATTATGGATATCATATGTGAATAAATAAGCATGTAATAATTGTAGATGGACAGATAATGCAAAATGACTTTTCAAAACTTTGGGCTGAAGATGATGGTCCCTGTAGTCGCAGCACTTGAGGGAGCTGAGACAGAAGAATCATGAACCCAAAGCTCAGTCTAGGTGTCATGGCAACAACCTGTTCTTGATCCCAAAAAGAATTTGAAAATTAAATTTCATACAGCTATGAAGAAAAAGAAGTGATAAACATAAAACTCACTTTCTCAGGGGAGAAAGAGTCTTCTCAGGCCATGGCGTAGGAGGATTTTTTAAAGCATTAAAAACATTTTTCGTTGTTCTTAAAAAATGTTGTATTATTATTTTTAAATTGTGAGTGTGTGCACATAATTTAAAATATAACTTTAAAAATAATAATACAACATGCTTATGAAGGTCAAAGGACAACTTTTGGGAGTCAGTTTTCTCTTCACCCCTTGTTTCTGAGGCAGACTCTACCACTGTGTCAGATAAGCAAACACCATGGCTCTCCTGTCTCCCATCTTGCCCTAGAACTGCTAGGATTACAGATCAGAATCACCACATTCAGCTTTCCCGTGGCTTTCAGGGATTGAAATTGGTTGTCAGGCTTGTGTGGCAGGAACCTTCACCCATGGAGTTATCTTACTGGTCCCAGGAGTGTTCTTTTTTATGCTGAGTGGAAAATAAATTTACATTTACATATATACTGGTTTTTTTTTAATGTATGAAATGTTACCTAATTTAAAAGTTTCAGTAAAACATTTGGTTCATACACTGAACTCTTAAACAGACATCATCTCCCCCAGGAGCTAACATAACTCTCAAATTTAAAAAAAAAAAAAAAAAAAAAAAAAAAAAAAAAAAAAAAAAAAAAAAAAAAAAAAAAAAAAAAAAAAAAAAAAAAAAAAAAAAAAAAAAAAAAAAAAAAAAAAAAAAAAAAAAAAAAAAAAAAAAAAAAAAAAAAAAAAAAAAAAAAAAAAAAAAAAAAAAAAAGTTGTAACTATAGCCAGCATGAGAAGACATGGCTCAGTGGTTAAGAGCACTGGTTGCTCTTGCAGAGGACCCAGCTTAGATTTCCAGTAGCCACGTGGCATGCCAGAAGATCTTTGACAGCAGTTCAAAGTGATACCCCTCTTCAGGATTCCAGTGGCACAAGATATACACATAATACACAAACACACAGGCAGACAACCACTCAGACAGTAAAATAAAACTAAATGCATCTTTAAAAATAAAAAAGCCCATTAGCTGGGCAATGGTGGTACACACCTTTAATCCCAGCATTTGGGAGGCAGAGACTGGTGAATCTCTGTGAGTTTGAGGCAAGCCTGGTCTGCAGAGCTAATTCCAGGACAGTCAAGGCTACCCAAAGAAATTCTGTCTTGAAAAAACAAGAATAAAATAAAATGGGAATTGTAACTAAATAAAGCTCAATAAATGTAAATTTATTTTTCACTTTTTCATCAGCACTTTAAAATTAAGCAGAACTATTTGTTATATTATGGTAATTTGATTCAAAAATAGCTAACTGAAATGACTTAACCAGAACAATAAAACCTGTAAGTCCACAGTGGCATTCAAAATACAAAACAACTACAAGGAATTTTCTGATTAAAATATTATTTTATATCACCTTGATTCTAAAGTCAATCACTCCTAGAGTAGCTTTTACAGTTTTTTCTTGTTTGGGGGATGTTTTCATTGGAGGGCAACAGAAACACTCACATTGTAGAGCAGGCTGCTAAGGACCATGTGAATCTCCGTATTTCACAATATAGTCACTGCCACATCTTCCTAAGCCATCTGGCATCATCAAAAGCCAAAAGGAGAGAGTTCAGCCACCAGGCTTCATGGACCTAACTGTAAAAAGCTGGCTCTTGTTTCTGCGTGTCCCCTTACATGAGCATCCCCAGTTGTCCCCTAGCTCCCTTTTTCATTGTTTTTGCATAAGATTCCTAGTGGGCTCAGTCTTGGTTGCTGGAAGTTGGGCTGGAGTGAAAACAGTATGTTAAAAAGACTGTTGTTGAACATGCATCTTCTTAGACTAATGAACAGCTGAATAATATGAGCTGATGATGAAACATTTGAGAGTTAAGGGTATGGGGCCTTTTGCACATAGATAATGAGAGAGCTAGTCAACCAAGCATTAATCTACACCTCAGCTATTTCTTCCTACAGTCTAGTGATTATACCTTACTTACATAACTAACCTTATGTTAATAGAAATACCGGAGGTCTGAAGATGCAGCAGTACTGTGTGACACTTCACAAGCTGCAACAGATTCCTGCCTCTATCACTGAAAATGAGACTCTTATAGCAGCCGGAGCCTTCTTGACCTAGTTAAACTAGAGTTTAGTGTGAAAACTATTAAAGAGAAAAGACCTTTAAGTACCTCTCTTCTCAAAGATAACATGGAGAAGATTTCCCTTCTGTTGTACCAGAATATTAATGGCTTTAATGCATCTGTGTCTAAGTCTGCTCTCATGGGTCTGTCATTCAGGAGAAAGCCTTCCACTTGACATAACGAAGAGGCTAATTAGTCTGATATCCATCCTGACAATCACATCCTAGACATGGCACTCTTCCAGCAGTTACGATGTTTGTATTTATTAAAAGCTCCTAGTTTATTATATTAAATGTCTACTACATAATGAAAATTATGATGTTTTCACAAAACATAATCTTCACTTAGTAAAGAAAAAATGTGTCTTCTTTAATAATAATATAAAAAGAGTCTATATATCCATTATGGTAATTTAGACTTTTGTTATGGAAGTCAAAGCAGGAAGCTAAAGACTGTCACTAAATCAGTTTTTCTGGCTGATACTTTCAAAAAATATTTAAAAGAATTAGTGCTCATGAAAGCTTACCACTACTAGTAATAATCTGCCAATATGAGGATCTTATATAGAGATCTGATGAAATGTAGTTTTGCCTTTGTTTTGAGATAGGCTCTCATGGCTTCCCAGCAAGCCTGGAATTTGCTATGTAGACCTGGGAAGAACTTACAATGATCTGCCTGCCTCTTCCTTTCCAGTACTTTGATTACAGGCATGTTCCTCACACCAGGCTACAAAGTATTTTTGAATGTGACTGTATGAACATGCATGCATTATATACAATATATGCATAAAAGATAGCAGAAAATATAACCCCAGGGAGGAGAAATCTTGAACTAATAAATTGGGGTTTGGGGAAGTTCTGTTTGGTTGTGATAACCTCCATGTGAGAACAAGGAATGAAAAGCATATTGTCCTTTATTAAAAAAAAAAAAAAACAAAAGGAAACAAACCATGTGGTGCCTCATGCTTGTAATACTAGTGCTTAAGAGGCTGAGGCTGGGGGGCTGAAGAGATGGCTCAGTGGTTAAGAGCACTGTCTGCTCTTCCAAAGGACCCGGGTTTGATTCCCAGCACCCACATGGCAGCTGACAACTGTCTGTAGTTCCAGTTCCAGGCAAACACCAAGGCAAATAAATAAATAAAGTTTTTTTTTTTTTTAAAAAAAAAGAGGCTGAGGCTGGAGGACTACCATGAGTTCAAGGCCAGTCTGAGGGGCTCCAAGGTAGTCTGGGCTGCAATATGAGACCATGTTTCAAAAAAATCAAAACTTTCTTTAGAAAGGGAAAGGGGTGGGACGAGGCTGTCGAAAGAGCTCAGCTGGTTAAAGCATTCAGTATGGAGGCCCAAGGTCCTGAGTTCAATCCCCGGACCCCACATGAAGGTGAAAAGAAAAGAAAGACTCTGAAGAGTTGTGGTCTGACCTATACACACACACACACACACACACACACACACACACACACACACACACGTGAACAAAAGAAAATATAACTTGCTTTAATATTATTTCTTAAATATCTGTCAATAACAGGTCAGCAGGCTAAAACAGCTTGAGACTGAGCAGAGTAGACATACACAACTCTGAAGTTCTGTTAAAATCCTCACAAAAAAGGCAGGCTCCTATTAGAACTACATGGGAATCAATGAGGAAAACAATCTTCTGCTTCTATACTTTTAGTGCATTCTCAGATGAACTCAAACTGCCAAGGAATTTTTCTTGTAATCATCTGATTTATGAGGTGCTGAAAGTGGAGGGGAGTTAGATATAAACTGTAAAGCACATAAGCAAGTTTGTGGGTGGACCCATTGTATTCATAGCAACAGCAACAGCAGAAGGAACACAGAAGAGGTGGAAACCTTTCCCTCTGGTAGCAGTGGGTTCAGCCCCGCCCACATAGATGGAAGACTCTAGTGCTTTCTCATTAATATTTTTTATTTGAAGATTATGGGAATTTTGAATCAAAAGTGTTCCTCCCCAGAAAGGCTCAGAAACATCAATGAAATTGGTTTAGAAGCATGATTGTTCTTTATCTTTTTTTTTTAATAGACTTTCATTTTATATCCAGAAATACATGAGTTTCAGATGATTGATGTCATTTCTGTAGATATCTTTTTTTTTCTTAATATAATTTAGCCTTGGATTTTTAATCTCTGACCTGAAATTTACCAACTTTGCCATTTAAGGTAGGTACAGTCTTTCCAAATATTACTTTCTTGGCTTCACAAAACAAGATGGCAATATGTATGTCACAGAGGTACTGCAAGGGCCGGGTAACTCCAGATAACCTCACATTCAGTAAAAGCTCTGAAATGGAATCGTGACCTCTGACTATCACTTCCAACTTGTGAAGCTAGTCACTGAACTTCTCTTGAGGAATGTTCTAATGATGTTTATTTGTTTCACATTTCACACCAGAGGGGCCAAAATCAGGTTCAGGAATGTTGAGTAAGATCCAAATTCACATAACTAATAAATGATAGCTAGATGATTGACTTGCAGCTGCCACCAGAACTGGTGGTTTCTTTCTATTACTCTACATCACATTTCTGATCAACAAAAAGAAAAAACCCTCCAGGGTATAACCTACCAACAGCAAAAGCAGTATGTGCCAGGAGTCTGCAGCAAGGAGAAGGTGTCCCAGACTTACCACGCCCTTTGGTCCCCTCTCATCATGAGGTCTACTTGCCCTACAAGAGTTGTTTCCTTAGACATGCCTTTTGTGGGATATTCAGTCACACTGTGAACCCTGAGTTTGCATTTGTGCTAGTTAAATAAAATCAACCTTGGGAGGGGAGGCCAAGGTAGCAACTAGTTGAAAGTAATCATAAAGAGTCATGGGGTGTCCATAAGATGATGAAGAGATAACACAGGAAGTAGTAGGTGGGGACTTAGTGTAGCATGGGTTCTTTTGTTTTGGTGGAGCAGAAGGATGCTCTTTTTCAGAGACACTAGCAAAGAGGGAAGATCAGCAAGTTGCTACTCATTCTGTCTGAGCTAGCAGGTTTTCACCCCAGCTTTTGACTTGCGAGTCTTATTAATAAATAGAATGATAGAGATTTAATTAAAAGTTGTATTTTACTTCAGTGACATAATTGGTGCCTGTGGAAACAGAATTTCCACCAGTCTGTGGTCTGAGTGGTTCAGCTGATGCCAGAGAAGCAGAACAGTAACTGTGGAGCTGTATTATTGAGATTTATTTTGCATAAATGTTCATGAGGGAGATTGGTCTGTAATTCTCTTTCTTTGTTGCATCTTTGAGTGGCATGTGTATCAGAGTGATTGTGGCCTCATAAAAAGAGTTTGGCAATATTCCTTCCAGTTTCTACTGTATGGGACAGTTTGAGTATTGGTATTAGTTCTTCTTTGAATGTATGGAAGAAATCTGCACTGAAACCATCTAGTCCTGGGCATTTTTCACTTGGGAGACTTTTAATAACAGCTTTAATTTCCTTTGGAGTTATAGGTCTGTTTAGGTCTTTAGTCTGATCTTGTTTTAACTTTGGTAAGTGGTACCCATCCAGAAAACTATCCGTTTCTTCTAGGTTTTCCATTTTTTTGTGTAGTATAGATTTTCAAAATATGACGTAATAATTCTCTGGATTTTCTGGGTATTTGTTGTTATGTCCCCGTTTCATTTCTGATTTTATGAATTTGGATACTCTCTCACTGCTTTTTGGTTAGTTTGGATAAGGGTTTATCTATCTTGTTGGCTTTCTCAAAGAACCAACTCTTTGATCCATTGATTCTTTGAATTGTTTTCTTTGTTCCAATTGTATTGATTTCAGTTCTAAGTTTGATTATTTTCTGCTATCTACTCCTTCTAGGTGAGTTTTCGTCTAATTGTTCTAGGGCTTTCAGCTGTGCTGTTAGGTCTCTTGTTTGGGATTTCTCCAGGTTTTTCATATAGGCATCTAATGCTAAGAATTTTCCTCTTAAGACTGCTTGGGATCAGAAGGAACTTAAGAAAGACATTCAGGGATTCCCCTAGCAAGAGAAAATAGAGAGGATCTTCCTAGCTAATTGGAAGCTAGGAGCCCCAACTAAGAAGGTGTGGGAACAAATCATGAGAGAAGGAGATGATTGAGAGTAGCAACAGGGAAGGAGAAAGAAAAAGAGATGGAGATCTTAATAGAGGAAGTCAATGTGGGGTTTGAAAAAGACTGGGTACTAGGATAACTTACAAGAACTGACAGGATATCCCTGGCTAGGTCTCCAACCAATAGTGAAGGTGTTGTCTAGACAGAACTTCCCCTATAATCAAATGAATAGCCATCCTAAGTGCCATCACAGAACCTACATCCAACAATGAATAGAGGTAGAGGCAGAGATACATGGCTGAGCACTGGGCTGAGCTCCTGGGCCAGCTGAGAGCAGGGGAGGAGCCTCTATATGAGGAAGAAGATAGAGCTTTTGAGAAAAATTCCCACAGTGATGGCCAGCTGGAGCTCTGGAGAACTCACTGAATTAAGAACAGCCACTCAGGTAACCTTCAAGAAAAGTAACTAGGCCCTCCAAAGATAAGCAACTGTCCACTGACATGGGCAGTATGTGGAGCCTCAAGGGGAGGGATCAGAGCGTGTTATTCTGTGTGGACTGGCACTTTGGGGCACATTCCCTCCAGAGGAACATCTAACCCAGTCTTGACATTAGGATGAGGAAATCGGACCTGCCTGAAGTGGATGCTGAACTGAGCAACCTTGAGACCTCTTGCCCTTTTTGGGGAGACAATGGGGGATGGGGAGGAGGGAGGCTGAAGGCAGATTGAGAAGGACTGGGAGGGGGAAGGGAGGGAGAGCAAGGGGATACACGGGGGGGGGGGACAAAAAACTTTATAAATAAAAATAAAAATTAAAAAAAATTTTAAAAAGCCAACTGTTGCGTAAAAGATGCGTTGGTGTTGGCCAAGTCACACTCGGGTTGTTAAAAGCACAATAAAAAACATATTATTGGACTTCCTCAGCATAATTATTCCCAGGAACATATTTATGTTCTCACAGCACTGCCCCTTTCTGGTGCTTCCTTATGATAGCTTGATTTCTGGGTGGAATGTTACTGCTGGCAATTGATAATTCCATTCTCATAAGCTATTCACAATGTTCTTTTCCTGTAACCCTTGGCAGACACTGAAGAGAAGTCCTCATTTCTTACTTTATAAAATTCATTTTCTGCCATATCTCAGCCTGTATAAGAAAGCTAAAATTCACCATGGACTCGTTTTCTCTGTAAATGTGAAGTATATACTGTAAGTTAACAGGGATCTAAAGCCATAACATTTAGGTTGCTGAGGAAATCACAAGTCACTACTCACTTTTGCATGGGACATGGCAGAACCTCTCAGAGAAGAATGGCCAGAGAATCATCCTGCCATCTGCATGGCATGCCTAACTGTTTGAGGGAACTCTCACTGTGTGACAAGGTTCAGGGGCCCCTAAGTGTGAGAAATCAGAGGATTCTGACACATTTGGAACTGTTTGGTATCATCTGGGAGGAAACCAGAAGGGGAGTCAAGAATCTGAAAGACCAATATGAAAAGCAGTGTCCAGGGAGGGTGACGGGCTCAGCTCTGGACCACAGTATCAGCCAAGGATGATGTGAAGAAGCAGGCATGGGAGAAAGCAAGTGCAGTTCGGGAATGCAGACACATGAGCCTCTGGCTCCTGGGTGGACCACAGTGTAGGACATTTCATGCTGTGCTTTTAACTGAAATAATCTGAAAAATATGCATGCACCTAGAGCAGCTTCTCAGCCTGGGGATCAAAGAACCCTCACACAGAGGTCACATATCCATCAGACATGCTGCATATCAGATATTTACATTACAATTCATACCAGTAGTAAAATTATAGTTATGAAGTAGCACCAAAATAATTTTATGGTTGGAGATCACGACAACCGTCTTAGAAGGTCAGAGCATTAAGAAGGGTGAGGACCACTGATTTACAGAAAGGTAAAGCAGAGAAGTATTAGGAGGAAAGAATGTCATCATCAAGCCTTCAGAAGAGAAACTCACTTGAATAATGTCAAAATGGATATGTGTAAAAGCGTATCCATTTAGATCATCAGTTTCTTATCCCCCCCCCAATCCTCCCACCCACACCTCCCACACAGATGCTCTTCTCAGTCGCCTGTGATCTTCCTTTCACTGAGAGTCACTTAAGGCAATTGCTAAGCATAAATGTACATGGTGGGAAGGGATTTAAATGCTAACATTGTTTAACCAGGCAGTTTACTGATCATTTTAAAACTCACCAGAATGAAAACAAATGACGTTATGAATTGGCAGCCGCGGTTTTCATCCACTCTACTCTGTTAACAATGATTTCTTTCTCAGCAATAAGAGAGGGAGGGGAGCTCCACATTTCCTAAGGTTTTTTCCTTTGCAAAACCTGATTAAAATTTTCACACAATTTTAGTCTCAATCTTACCTTAGTGATTCTGTTCCGATTTCTCTCCTCAGCGGCTGCAGTTTGTCCTCTGTGCAGAGAGCATCCAGGGCTCTTTTTATTACCCAAGATTTGGCAGAGAACCAGATAGTCTTAGAAGGGAGATGCAGGAGGCTGGATTTGGGCCAATTTTTCTTACTTCCTTTCAAAAAGCTAATAGCATTCTTGTCAACATTCCTGTTGATAGTCACCATCTAAGATTCACCGATTTCTGTTTCCCTCTGCCTTTTCTTTATATGTGGATTTGTGTATGTGTTTATGGATGTGTGTGAGGAACAAGGTTTGCTATGTAACCTAGGCTGGCCTTTAGTTCAGAATCTTCTCACCTTAGCCTCCAGGGCGGGAACTACAAGGTCAGCACACGGGCTCTTCTCAGTCTTGATTGTAAGTTTTAATTACCAATGATGGATTTTATGTGTCATTTACCCCACTCCTTCCAGACTCAGGCCAGAATTATCTCATATACATCCCTCCTCCCATTTTCATGCCCCAATTCTTTCTTTGCTCCTACCCGTCATACTTTGGCTCATGAATTCCAAACTTCAAAGATAAATTTCAAAGTGTTATCTCCAGCACTGTTCTTATTGATGATCTTTTGGTTTTTATACTTCACTTTTGCCATGCCACTGAAGTATTTTGAAACCTACATTAAGATGTCACTTTTTAAATTTCAAATTCTTTTATAATAAAGTCATTCCCTGCTGGATATTAGAAATATGCAGCTTATCTACAAATAAAAGCACTCCGAGCTCCGTATTTCTTAACCTTATTGATCTGCCTCCACACTTTTACCACAGAGCAGTTAAGCTAGAAATAATAGTGATGATAATAGAAAAAAAAGCAAACACAAGTAATTTGAAGAATTCACACCAGGAAAGAAGAAAAAGATCCTTCAGGCTAGCTAGACTAAGATGATTATTTCATAAGTGTAAAGTTACCACTGTGCCTTGGCCAGCAGGGTCTTCAATGTACACCCGAAACTGGGGGTGAGACAAATGGAGAAACAGGAACGTGGAGGAATTCCCATTCAAGCTCTGGCGCACTTTATTCTTCCAGCCATCTTTAAATAGAATCTCAGAATGTGAAGAATGCTCGTAACAGGGAGGAAGGGGAAGATTAGGTGGCAAGCCTGAAGGGGGAGGTAACAGACAGGTAGAATCGATATGGAAATCTATCTGTTCTCAGTTGAATGCCTGGAGAATGTCACCTGCCAGTCTCAGAGGATCAAAGGAAGCCACCTGGATTCCTGACCTAGCTTAAAACATAAGGGGTGTAGTCTTCTGGCTGGCTACCTAGGGTGTAAACTGCTGATAAATGGCTAGCTGTAGAAGCTAATTTATAAACTGAAAAAATGACTGTTAGGCTTTGGCCTTTCCTGATTTGCATCAGTAAAAAAATGTAGGGGCTCCAGTAATAGGTTCATCCTGTACCACATGGGGAAAAATCCAGTTAGTTTTCTTTATAAACTGAATCCTCTTGCTTCAGGGAATATTCATTATTAATCTCTCCCAGGAAGCCACTACAGGCCTTCTGCCAAAGTTCATTGTCTGCCCATAATCGATCAATTTCCTCACTGGTCAAAGGTACAACAATTTCTGCTGGATCCTTTCCAGTCAACTGTTGAAGCCTGAATTTTCCTTTGAGAATCAAGTCTGAAATCTTTTCAATGTATATTTTCAATTTTTTACTTAGTCTATGTGGTAGAAATATCCATTCTAATATAATTTTTTCTCTTTGCATTATGATTCCTGTACCAGTCTTTCCAGCTGGCCACGCCCCGACTGGCTCTGGTTGCTTGACGTCATCAGAGTTTACCTGGGTAACTTCTGATTTCCCGCTACAGTAGTTGTTTTCTCTTCAATATATTATCTTATATGTCTAAAAGCCAGAAGTCCTCCACCAGACTCATCAGACTAAGTTCAAGGTTTTGCTATAGTTTCATTCCTTGCAATAATCATGAACTAGGAGTAGAGCCTGTGCCTGGGGAGCATCATTCCAGGAAGGGATTTACAGACCAGAACAGGGAACCTATTGACCCACAGAGACCTGATAAGGAGAGAGCTCAGCACAGAAAGGCTCTGATTTTCTCCCATTGGATCTGTGTCAGGAGTGACTGACTGTTCAGTTGGAGACCCTTGATAAGAAGATGGATATGTTAGCAGACCCCCATCGTCCTTCATCCATAGCTAAGCAAGAGAGCCACAGACAGGGTTCCCCTGACTCCCAAACAAGAGACAGAAATAAGTATTTGCTGTAACCATTAGTTTGCTTCTGCACCCCATCACTCAATGAATACTTACTAAATCCTGTCACCTTGCCTGGAAGAACCTTTTCACAAGGGCAGACTATAAAGCCAGGCTGTTTGATCCTAGAGCATGAAAGGTGTGGGGCATAGAGAAGCACACAGAAGCCATCCAGTCCATAGTCTAAGGATTCTTTAATCAGTCATGTTTGCCTGAGGGCCTGACATCCAGTCTTCTGATTCTTATTGATTACAAGATATGTCCTTTTTATCCAAGTACTTTTAGTCTGTGTATAAAGTCTCTTTCTCTTGTAGAGAGTGTATTCCTGGGTTTTCTTCTTTGTAGATTCATCCTGACGTATTGCAGTGAGACCCTCTCCTTAGGCAGATCCATATCTCCTATGTACTTACACTCAGATTCCTCATTCCAGAGCAAAGAGGATACAAAAGCCAATAGTTCATCAAAAACAAAGCTTGAATGAGCCCAATAGTGTCCCTGTCTGCCATTTTTATCTTTTCTTTTCTTTTTTTTTTTTTTTTAAAAAAAAACACTTTTATTTATTTGCCTTGGTGTTTGCCTGGAACTGGAACTACAGACAGTTGTTAGCTGCCATGTGGGTGCTGGGAATTGAACCCGGGTCCTCCAGAAGAGCAGATGGTGCTCTTAACCACTGAGCCATCTCTCCAGCCCCCATTTTTATCTTTTCAATGTGCTCTATGCTGTGCTGGTTAGCTTTTGTTAACTTGACACAAGCAAGGTTCGTCTTGGAACCTTGATTGAGAAAATGCCTCTAGAACACTAGGGCAAGTTCTTGATTAATGATTGCTGTTGGAGGGTCCAATCCACTGTGAATAGAACCACCCCTGAGCAGGTAATTCTTAGCTGTATGAAACAAACAAACAAACAAAAAACCAAAGCAACCCCCCAAAAAAAACACAAGTATGTCAGAAAGAGTGAGCCAGAATGCAATACTTCTCCAAGGTCCTGTTTTGATTCCTGCCTCCAGATTCCTGCCTAGAGTTCCTTCCCTGACCTCCTTATCGTCGGTGGACTATGACTATAAGCTGAAATAAACCCTTCCCTCCCCAAGTTGCTTTTGGTCATGGTGTTTATTACAGCAATAGGAGCCTAATTAAGACACAGTCCGGAGACCTTGACTTCTTGAACAACACCTTAAACTGAACACACTCAGGAATGTTCTCAGTTTTAAATGCTTTTTTCCATGAATATATTTAGCCAAGTTTATTTTATTTGAATAGGGCTTTGCTTTGGTAATGACACTCATGATCTGCTTACCTGCTATATGTGTTCAGTTGGAACTTCTGGCTCACCCCTGCACAAGGTGCAAACCCTGTTTGCCCTACCTTCTAAAACATATCAATAGTTTTTAATCATAGATTAGGTAGATTAATTTCTACTCAGAACAGAGAATTCTGAGATGATGAGTTAATGCCTCTCCACACCCAACTGGATTGTGGTGATTTGAAAGAAAATGACCTCCAAAGGGAGTGACACTATTAAGGGGTATGGCTTTGTTGGAGAAAGTGTGTCACTGTGAAGGCAGGCTTTGAGGGCTCATATATGCTCAAGCCACACCCAATGTAACAGACCACTTCCTATTGCCTGCAAGTCAAGATGCTTGGCTGCTTCTCCAGCATCATGTCTGCCTGCATACAACTATGTTGCACCATGGTGACAATAGACTAAACCTCTGAAAATATAGGTGAACCACCACAATTAAATGTTTTCCTTTTATTAGAGTTGCCATGGTCATGGCGTCTCTTCACAGCAATGGAAACCCTAATTAAGACATATTAAATAGATTCTGTAGAAATAGACCCCTCCTCCTCCATGCAAAAAAAATATATGTAACCCATGCATGAAGAAAGTTTATGGGGGGGGGAGCTGTTTGTGAATGAACTTGAAAGAACCTAAAACCCAGAGTGGGAGCCTCTGAAAAGATGCTAGAATGTAAGATCTAGGGAAGAGCAAGGCCTGCAGAAATTTTCTTCATGATACAAATAAAAAAAAAAAAAATCAAATCTACAGGAAAAGGGAGTTAAGGGTCTCCAGGAACAAAGAACAGGATTGCACAGCTTGCTGGTGTCTCATCCCTCAGACTGAAGCCTAACGACCTACCTACTGTGGTCCACCTGAGAACAAACAAAGAAAAAGCTTCTCTTCTAGTGCCTAAGGGAAGAATCCTATAAAGGTACTTCAACTGCAAAATTATCCCCAGTGATGACACATCATAATAATGGAAGGAACTTACCACAATAGCTAAGGTCGAAAGAAAAAGGAACTCTTTATAAACAAAATTCAACAAAATGTCAAAAGAAATATATTCATATGATTCATAAGTCAAGACTTTTGGGATTTTATTTTTACTTAATATCACCAAGAAATTCAGTAGATTTAGCGGAAGGGGCTGTTGATTTACTACAAAGATAAAAATAAGAAGAGGTTGAGAGAGACTCTTTCAGAGAATTCATCTGTCAAGATGCTTTTTATGGACTTCTGGAACAAGTGGAAAGGAGAGATCCATTTTTAAATGATAAGAGGCTAGAGAGATGCTTCTATGGTTACAAATGGGCACTGTTCTTGCAGAGGACCAGAACTGGGTTCCCAGAAGAAATTATGTTCAGCACTTCTCTTCCCCGCCATGTGACATGGGTTATCATTTACTGGGATTGGGATAAGCAGGTAAAGATAAAGTCATGGTGTAAAGAAAAAGATCCAAAGCCCCTTTACAGACTGCACTGATTATAAGTCTCTACTAGATAGATATATTTGAATGGAAATGCAAGTGTGGGGCCAGACAGAAAGTGCTGGAGTTTGGCATTTATGTAGCTTTGTCATTACTCAATGAAAAAAAAAAGCTTCATAAAATTGGACAGGGAAGAAGTGAAGACTAAAAAAGAACAGAGACATTAAGAAATTAGATAAAGCTGGAGTGTTAGTATTTTGCACGTGGAAGGAGGCCATGTTGAGTTTATTGGGGTCCAGGGAAGGGGTGGGGGAGGAGAAGAGACAGAGAAAGAAAGAGGGGAGAAGAGAAGAGAAGAGAAGAGAAGAGAAGAGAAGAGAAGAGAAGAGAAGAGAAGAGAAGAGAAGAGAAGAGAAGAGAAGAGAAGAAAGAAGGGGTAGAAAAGGGATTTTTGCCACGTGTGTCTCTTTAAAGGGTGACTATGTATGTAAACACGCCCTGAGGCGTGACTGTTTTGCGGGCAGGGCTTGGCTGCAACATGGTTCCTCTGTCACACCCAGGAGGCAAGCTAGGGCAACCATGTGCTAACATGGAGAATCTAACTACTAAGGAAAGGAAGAGGCACTAATGAGGTAAGAATAAGGCTAGGTGTAGCAAGAATCCTAATTGGTCTTAATAATAAAAACCTGAAGCTAGATATAAATACTGAACGATCAGAGAGACAAAGGAGCCAGCCACTAGAACGACTTCTTACCTCCCGCCAAAAGGGAAGTGAGCTCCTGCCTCCTCCCACCTTATATTCCTCTCTTGGCCCGGCCATATCACTTCCTGTCCCCATCTCCCTAGAGCTTGATTAAAGGTGTATGCCTCTCAAGTAATAGGATCAAAGACATGAGATTATAGTGTTGGGATCAAAGGCGTGAGTCTCCACTGCCTGGCTCTGTTTCTCTTTTAGACTGGATCATGTTGCCCAGGGTAGCCTTGAACTCCTGATCTTCCTGATTCCTCTCCCAAGTGCTGGGATTAAAGGTGTGCTGCCACTACTACCTGATTTCTGTGATTAACTAGTGGCTAGTTCTGCCTTCTGATCTTCAGGCAAGCTGTGTTTGTTAGAGCACAAACAAAATATCACCACAGCTAGGAACATGTAATGTTCTGGAAACTAAATATAGATTGTCTTTTGAATATTGTGAAGGGATCAAAGATACTCTAAGATAGTAACAGGATATTATAATTAAAAACCAATACCTTGGGGCTGGAGAGATGGCTCAGCGGTTAAGAGCACTGGCTGCTCTTACAGAGGAACCGGGTTCGATTCCCAGCACCCACATGGCAGTTAACAACTGTCTGTAGTTCCAGTTCCAGGCAAACACCAAGGCAAATAAATAAATAAAGTTTAAAAAAAAAAAAAAACCAATACCTTGTAATTTTTTCTGAGATTTTGAATACCATGGCAAGAACTGCTTCAGTGGAATCAATTTTGCCAAAAAGAATGCAGTTCTAAAGAATCTTGATTGGGGGGGGGGCTGGAGAGATGGCTCAGTGGTTAAGAGCACTGTCTGTTCTTTCAGAGGACCAGGGTACATGTATGTGTATATTCCAAACATGTTAAACCTGTCCATCTTCTCAGACATTGGGCATTTCACTGTGGTGGAAATTTTCAACATCCTTTCTTCTAGCCTTTTGAACTGTACAGGAAATGATTGTTATGTACAGTTGTCACACTATACACTAACATACCCAAACTACTTGTTCCCATCCAACTATAAACAGAACAGTCAACTTTGCCCCACCTCTCCCATGGCTTTCCTTGGCTTTTGGTGATTCTACATGTGAGTATGATCATGATTATGTCTTTTACAACTACTTTATTTCACTCAACACAATGATCTGGAGTCATCCACACTGTCACAAATGACAAGATTTCATTATTTGAGTGATTGAACAGATTTCTGCTGTGTGAGCATAACATACTTTTTAAAGGAATAAATGTTATGTGAAGGTGCTTTTATACTAAACAGTTGGGAAAACAGGAACAGGAGGGGAAGGAGAGAAGGAGACTGAGGGAGGAAGCATGGGGAGAGACAGAATTGAGGGACATTTAAGGTGTGATATAAAACCTAGTGCAGTGGAAATTTTCGAAAGTATATTAAAGTAATTCTAATGAAGTCTCCAGAGTATACAGGAGATGAAGTTCTAACTACCATCTCTTGTTATCAAACGAAGCTTCCAGTAATGGGACTGGGTCACAGCCAATAGAATTGTTGGCTAAAGGGCATGGAAATCCCCAAACAACACGGCTAATACCAAAACAAGAAATTAATCTCCACAAACTGACAGCAAACCCTGTCCCCATTCAATTTTTTTTTTTTAATTTTAAAAAAGAACCAGGCAGTGGCAACACACACCTTTAATTTCAGCCACTTGAAAGTCTTCTGTTGAGAATTCCATATTTAGCTATGAATCTCATTTTTAAACTGGATTATATGGTTTTTTGGCTTCTAGTTTTTTCAGTTCTCTATATATTTTAGAGGTCAGTCCTCTGACAGTTGGAGGGTTGGTAAAGATCTTTTCTCATTCTGTAGGCTGTTGTTTTGCCTCATTGACTGTGTCCTTTGCCTTACAGAAGCTTCTTAGTTTCAGAAGGTCCCATTCATTAATTGTTGTTCTTAGTGTGTGTGCTACTGGTGCCATATTTAGGAAGGGGACTCCTATACAAAAGCTATTTCCCACTTTTATTTTTATACGGTTCAGTGTAACTGGCTTTATGTTGAGATCTTTGATACACTTCGACTTCAGTTTTGTGCATGGCATAGATAGGGATCTGTTTGCATTCTTCTACATACCACCATCCAGTTATTCCAGCACCATTTGTTGAGGATGCTATTTTTTTCCATTGTATACTTTTGGTCTCTTTGTCAAAAATCAGATGTTTATAGGTGTGTGGATTAATGTTGGGGATTTTGATTTGATTCCATTTTTCCACAAGTCTGTTTTTATGCCAGTACCAAGCTGTTTTTTTTTTTTTTACTGTAGCTTTATGCTATAGCTTGAAGTCAGGGATGGTGATGCCTCCCAAAGTTCATTTATTGAATAGAAACTTTTTGGCAATCCCAGGTTTTTTGTTTTTTCATATGAAGTTGAGTATTGTTCTTTGGAAGTCTGTGAAAAAATGTGTTGGGATTTTGATGAGAATTGAATTGAATCTGTAGATTGCTTTTGTTAAGATTGCCATTTTTACTATGTTGATCCTACCTATCCAGGAGCATGGAATATCTTTCCATTTTCTGATATCTTCTTCAATTTTTTTTCTTTAATGACTTAAAGTTTTTGTCAAACAGGTCTACCACTTCTTTGGTTAGAGTTACCCCAAGATATTTGATGCTATTTGTAGCTATTGTAAAGGGTGATATTTCCCTGATTTCTTCTTGAGCTCTTCTTTCATTTGTGTATGGGGGGGGGATATTGATTTTTTTTTAGTTACTCTTGTATCCTGCTACATTGCTGATGATTTTTATCAACTATAGGAGTTCCCTAGGAGAATTTTGGGGGTCACTTATGTATTCTATCATATCATCTGCAAATAGTGATAGTTTTACTTCTTTCTTTTCAATTTGTATCCCCTTGATTAGCTTTTATTCTCTTATTACTGTAGCTAAAACTTCAAGAACTATATTGAATAGATATGGGGAGAGTCAAGAGCCTTGCCTTGTTCCTGATTTCAGTGGGATTGCTTTGGGTTTCTCTCCATTTAGTTTGATTTGGCTATTGGTTTGCTGTACATTGCCTTTATTATGTTTCAATATTTCCCTGGATCCCTGATTTCTCCAGGACTTTTATCATGAAGGAGTGTTGGATTTTGTCACAGACTTTTTCAACATCTAAGGAGATGATCATGTAGGTTTTTTTTTTCTCTCTCAGGTTGTTTAGATGATGGATGACACTGACAGCTTTTTATATGTTGAACAATTTCTGCATCTCTGGGATGAAGCCTACTTTATCTTGGTGGAGATTTTTTTTGATATGTCCTTGAATTCAGTTTGTCAGTGTTTAATTGAATATTTTTACATCAATATTTATGAGGGAGATGCCTGTAATTCTCTTTCTTTATTGCATCTTTGTGTGGTTTGGGTATCAGGGTGACTATAACCTCATAAAGAGTTTGGCAATGTTCCTTCTGTTTCTTTTGTATGGAACAATTTAAGGAGTATTGCTATTAGTTCTTTTTTGAAAGTCCATTGGAAAAATGTTGCACTGAAGCCATCTGGCTCTGGGATTTTATTTATTTATTTATTTTATGCTGAGGAGATTTTTAATGACTACTTCTATATCCTTAGGGATTATAGGTCTATTTAGGTGGTTTATCTGGTCTTGATTTAATTTCAATAAGTTGTAACTATACAGACAGTTGTCCATTTCTTTTAGTTTTTCTGATTTTGTAGAAAACAGGTTTTTGAAATATGACCTAATGACTCTCTAAATTTTTGGTATCTGTTGTTATGTCCCCCCCCCTTTTTTGTTAATTTGAATATTCTCTTTCTGCCTTTTAGTTAGTTTGGATAAGGGTTTGATATCTTGTTGACTTTCCCAAAGAACCAACTTTCTTTTGAAGAACTCTAGATTGTAGGGCTGGATCCAGACATTTAGTTTAGACATTCAGTTTAGTAGATAAAATTTGTCCCGGCCTGCCCAGACATACCCGAGCTCCCATATCCCTTCCTTCACAAACTCAAGGTTGCGACGGGACAGATAATGAAGGGTTGCTAAGAGACAATCGGACAGCAGGAAGCTGCTGCATACCAAAGAGATCTATGTAAAGTCTGTAATCAGAAACTCCCCCTCCCAGCAAGTAACTGTTTCTTCCCGCCGTCTCTCCCTGCCACTAAGCTCTCATCCAATAAATCAAAGTTGTTAATTAAGTGTACAAATAATCTCTCTGTTTTCCCTATAATCACGCTTTTTTTTTTTGCTTCTGTAAGTCTGCCTCCCGCTTCCCCTATACTATAAAATCCGCTAGAACAAAGCCTGAGGGCGCGTCAGTCAGCTCCCCGAGTTGCTGCCGCCCGGAGGTACCTTCGCCCCAATTAAATCCTCTTGTTGTTACAGCTGATTCGTGGTTTCGGTTCGTTCCTGGGTTGGGGTCTCGTCCTGAAGGAAAGTCCTCCCCCGGAGGTCTTTCACTTTTTCATTGATTCTTTGTATTGTTGTCTTGTTTCAATTTCAATTTCATTAATTTCAGCTATGAGTTGAATTATTTCCTGCCATCTACTTCTTCTGAGTGAGGTTGCTTCTTTTGTTCTAGAGCTTTCAGCTGTGCTGTTAGGTCTCTTGTGTGAGATTTCTCCAAATTTTTTTATGTAGGCACCGAGTGCTATGGACTTTTCTCTTAGCACTGCTTTCGTTGAGTCCCATATGTTTGAGTATGTTGTGGATTAATTTTCATTGAATTCTATAAAGTCTTTAACTTCTTTCTTTACTTCTTTCTTGACCCAGAGATGGTTCATTTGGGAGATGTTCTGTTGGGAGCCAAAGTCAACTTATTTTTTTAGCTCCTAGAGCTAGCCAGCAGTCATTTGCCAGAAGGCTACATTCTCTATTGGCTTAACCATGACTCCTGATAGTCTGGTTTGATTCTCTCAGCTCAGCAGGTGACACCCTCCAGGCCCTCAACTGATAACAGATAGATTTCCATATTAATTCTACCCTGTCTGCTACTCTCCCTCAAAGCCTTGCCACATTCTTTTGTATTTCCCACCCCCTTTTCTCCCAGCTACCTGCATGGCAGAGATTCTGTATGAATATTGGCTGTAATAATAAAGCAAGAGGAGGACTTGAACAGAGAGATTTGTCTTGTCCTTCCGTTCTTTGTGTTCCTGCCTTCCATTTGTTTCATTCCTAGATTTAGGTCCACGCTCAAGACCCTACTGGCCGGGGCAAATTGGCGCCCAGCATGTCCGGATCCATGGGATGGAGCAAACGTCTCACCATTAGGACGGCCGTCAATCAGACATTGGATTGCCATGGATCGCCGTGAGTGAAGATCCTGCACTGTGACCGCCGTGGGAGATGCCTGGCCCGTGAGTCAGGTCCAAGGAGAATCACAGGTGAAGACGCAGGTAAGTGATTCACTAAGGGGCAGGCATTAGGCAAGAATGAGGTGTTCTTGTCAGGGCTTAAGGAAGCTCTTCAAACACAAAGAACCAGGGTTAAAAGAAAAAGAAAAAAGAAAAGAAAAAGAAAAAGGATTTTAAGAGGTTTTTTGAATTTATTGGTGACGTCTGCCCCTGGTTTCCACAGGAGGGGACGATTGATGTGAAAAGATGGGGAAGAGTAGGTAATTGTCTCCAGGATTATAATGCTTTTGGACCTGTTTAGGTATTTTCTTATTGGAATTTAGTGAATGATGTTTTGAGAATATATGATTTCCTGGATATCCAGATAGTTATTATGGAGGGAGGCATTGAATAAGCATTCAAAAATCCTCCAAACACAGAGAATCAGGACTAAAGACAAAGCAAATTTTTTTCCTCACAGAAGCAAGTATGCTTTTGTATTTGAATCATAGTGTTAAGGAACTTTTGCAGTGTTAATGTATTGTGTTTTTTATACTTCTTGGCCTGAGAGGACAGGTCTGATACAGGTGAAATGCTGATGGTGTCTTTAAGTTAACTCTTATAAGAGTATGAAGGTAATAAGAGCATGAAAAGTTTTGATCAAGAATTCAGATGCCTCCCAACACTCGGGAGATAGAGATGGATCTCTGTAGCCAAGGCTACACAGAGAAGCCTGCATTTTATCTAGCTTCTTTTCTCAGCATAATGTTTTGATGTTCATTTATGTAGCATGTGTTAGTATTTTCTCCTTTATTATTTCTAAATGCTACTGCATGAACTATATATTGCATTTTGTTTACAAACCTGTAATAGGGGAGTAGATATTCTTATTTCTCTTGGCTAGATTCCAAGAAATGAGATTGTAGAGTCATGTGGCAGTTTATGTTTCTTATATTCTTGAGGAACTGCCAATTTTTCTAAAAAGGCTGTATTCTGGCCTTTAGTTTCTGGTATTGCCAGGACAGTAGGCATGTTATACCATATCTCTTAACTTTTATTTAGAATTTTGCTACTGTACCATGAGTATGGTTTAGTTACAATCTCTTATAAATATTGCCTTGCTAAGTTGTTCTGTCTTATTGCCTGACTGTATTAAATATAATTCCATAAAGATTTAAGTTTAACTTACAAACACCTGGTATCATACAGTATAAAGTTTTAATACCTTATGCTAATGAAACCTCCATTTCGGCCTTGCTACTATCAAGCCCTAGGCTTCAAGGCTCGACCACAGCAGGAGCCTTCAGTTTAACCCACCTTATGCTCTAGAGGCCTAGGCAGCCAGCCGTGGTTTTTAGCATAAGAATGAAGGCAAGGCCCCAGCCACATAAGCAAGTTTCTGAGTAGCATAGACTGTGGATATTCTTGACATTCGTGGGTACAAGCCACTAATTCAGAATGGACATTTTATGTGCTCAAAAATGTGTGATTTTAATAATCATTATGCTTCCTCCAAAATTGATTGACTTTTTAAAGACTCATTCAGTGTGTTTTCCCAGAGTTATTTTATTATAACCTTTAAAGAATGCTAGAAAATGCTGTGCAATGGTGGTCTCTCCATCGCTTACAGAGGTGCAAATCACAGCAGCCAAATCTGCTCAAGTGGCATAGTTTCTAGCTGTACAGCTGGCCTTAATACATATTCTCCTGAACTATTTAATTTGTACACTGATAGTCAATATGTGGCACAGATCCCTTCAGAAACAGCTAGTTATATTGCACCTGTGAGTAAAGTATGTCAGCTTTCATTAAAAATACAGGTTTTGTGAGACAGCACTCAGCTACTCTATGTGGGATATTTACAGGCTCATTCTGACCTTCCTAGTGAAGGCAATGTCCGTGCTGACCTGTTTACTGAATCAACATATGTTATGTTTAATGCATTTGCTAATGTATTTTAAGTCCATCAGAGATTTCATCTCAATACTGGATCTTTGAAATTTCATTTCAAGATCACAAAGGACCAAGCTGTTAAAATATTCAAACAATGTCCTTTGTGTACAGAATTTCTGTCAATAGTCTATTTTTGGAATGAATCCTTGGGGCATTTTGCTCCTAAATCATATTTGGCAGATGGATGTTACTCATATTCCCTCCTTTGGAAGGATGGCCTATGTCCATATTTCTGTTGATACTTGTTTTCATCTTATGTTTGCCTCTGCACATTCTGGGGAAAAGGCTAGGATGTTAAAAACCATTGCTTATAGAGTTTCCAAAAGTAATGAAAGCATATAAAGTTTTGCCAAATTTTGTGCTGAAGACTGAGATTTCTTATAATTTTTATAGGTCTGACAATTGTGGAAACAACTCTCATTGCACTCTTAAAGTAAGAAGGGAGAGTATGTAGCCACACCCAAAGGCCATTTATCTTTCATTTTTTTACATTTTAAATGTTTTAACTGTGGATTCTCAGTCATTTACTGCAGCTGATAGATACCGGAGGCTTAGCAACATGGCCTTACCTCAGGTGGCATTTAACTTAGACCAGACTCAGTTCTGGTGTTGGGGAGAGGGTATGTTTGTGTTTTTTCCAGAATGCAGGCTTCCACAGGATGCAGATGACCCACACCTTGAACACTCCTAGACTGCAGTCTCCTTGGGACAGAGACAATGACCTCCTGCTGACTGAATCTGACAACTCAGAGTAGAGAGCAGAGGAGCAGCTGCTCCGCCCTCTCAGCAGAAACTGAATCAACAGTTCCTGTCTTTTAATGCAAATCTTTCTCAGACCTTGAAGCTGCTTGCTTTCCTTTTCCAGAGTGTGGTTCTGTTCTTTGGCAGACAAATTATTCTTTAAATGTATGCTTTCTTCTTACTGTGTGCTAACCTACCCTCTAGACACCTTGCATTAAAGATAGTATGGCTAGGTTAGAGAAGGACTAGAGCATAGGAAAAAGCAAAGAGAGCAGAGGAAGGATAGTTTAAAAGCTTGTTTTCCATCTCCCTTGGGTTACTATACTTTAACCTTCCCCTTTAGGATACTTTATAAGATTTTTGCTTTATTAGCTTTTGGAACATAGACATTTAACAGGCTCACTACCAATAGGTAGACTCCCTGACCTCCATATTCATATAGGTCTGTTACTTTACAGACCAAGGGTTTGAGAAACTCTCAGGCGATAAGATTCCTCTGAGAACTGCATAGTATTCAGAGCTATGCAGGCTTGCTTGCAAGCAAGCTTGGGTACCAATTGAGGGTGCGAGGCAAAACACTGCAAGGAGCGGACCATGTATTCTGTCTCTGAATCTCCTGAGGAACAAGCCTGATTGCATAGTGGTTCATGCCCAAATGTATTAATATTAATAACCTAGCCCCTCTCCTCCTAAAAAGGACATCTGCCATGCGGAAAGAAAGTTTCTTTCGCCAAGCCATAGAAAATTCCTTCTGCTGAGCTAGAAAAAAGCTTAGAGGAACAGGTCTCTGTTCCCTCCCTCTTGGTTAACACTCACTCATATGATAAGTCATATGATAACTGATTTGCCTCAAAAAAATAATTGTAAGGGAGGAAATGTTGGGAGCCAAAGTCAACTTATTTTTTAGCTCCTAGAGCTAGCCAGCAGTCATTTGCCAGAAGGCTATATTCTCTAATGTCTTTAGCTTAACCATGACTCCTGATAGTCTGGCTTGATTCTCTTAGCTCAGCAGGTGACATCCTCCACCCTTCTCCTGTAGCTCTCTCAGCTCAGCAGGTGACACCCTCCAGGCCCTCAACCGATAACAGATAGATTTCCATACTAATTCTACCCTGTCTGTTACTCTCCCTCAAAGGCTTGCCATGTTCTTTTGTATTTCCCACCCCCTTTTCTCCTAGCTACCTGCATGGCAGAGATTCTGTATAAATATTGGCTGTAATAATAAAGCAAGAGGAGGACTTGAACAGAGAGATTTGTCTTGTCCTTCTGTTCTTTGTGTTCCTGCCTTCCATTTGTTTTATTCCTAGATTTAGGTCCACGCTGAAGACCCTGCTGGCCGGGGCAATGTTCAGTTTCCACAAGTTTATAGGCTTTCTGTGGTTTCTGCTGTTGTTGAACTCTAACTTGACCTCCTTGGAGCTCCAGACAGCCATCTCTGTGGGACTCTTCCTCATAATCCCTATCCGTTTGCTCATGTAGACTCTCTTTTCTCTCTCTTTAGCTGGACTGAGAGCTCAACCTGGTGCTTAGCTATGGATCTCTGCTTCTGCTTCTATTCATTGCTGGATATAGGTTCTATAATAACAGTTAGGGTGGTCATTCATTTAAGTATAGGTGAAATCCTGGCTAGGCACTCCCTCCATTATTGGTTGAAGACTTAGTCAGGAACATCCTGTGGATTCTTGGAGGTTTCTCTAGCACCTGGCCTCTTTCCATCCCTACATTGGCTTCCTCTATCAAGATATTTATCTCTTTTTTCTCCCTTTTTGTTGTTCCTCTCATTCAACCAACTCCTTCTCTCATGAATTATTCCCACCTTTCCGTGGTCACTACTTGTTATGGTCCCAATTTGCTAAGGAAATCTCTATTTTCTCTTCCTAGAGGAATCCCTGGATGTCTCTCTTAAGTTCCTTCTGATTCCAAGCTGTTCAGGGGTTGTGGTTTTCAGCTTGAGTATTCTTAGCTTTTCATCTAAAATCCACCTATGAGTGAGAACATCCAATGCCTATCTTTCTGGGCGTGTGATACCTTGCTCAGGAAGATATTCTCCAAATCCATCCATTTGCCTGCAAATTTTAGGATGTCATTTTTTTTAACTGCTGAGTAGTACTCCATTGTGTAAATGTACCACAGTTTGTTAATCCATTTTTTAGTTGAGAGGCATCTAGGTTATTTCCAGGTTATTGTTATTGTGAATAGTGCTGCTATGAACATAATTGAGCTAATGCCTTTGGGGTAAGAATGTGCATCCTTTGGGTTTATGTCCAATAGTGGTATTGCTAGATCCTTGGGGAGATTGATTCCCAGTTTCCTAAGGAACTGTCATACTGCATTTCAGAGTGACTGAACAAGCTTACACTCCCACCACCAATGGAGGAGTGTTCCCCTTGCTCTGCATCCTCTCCAGCATAGGCTGTCATCTGTATCTTTTATCTTAGCCAATCTAACAGGTGTAAGGTGGTATCTCAAAGTTGTTTTGATTTGCATTTCTCTGATGGCTAAAGATGTTGAGCAGTTTTTAAGTGTCTTTCAGCCATTTGTAATTCTTCTGTTGAGAATTCCCTTTTTAGCAGTTTGACCCTGAAATCAGAATCACCTCTAACCCTGACCAACAAAACTAACCTGTCGCACACCCACCTTGCCAGCAACGAAAACGCGACACCAGGCTCTTCTTTCAGCAGTTTATTCAGGAATCTTGATTCTGACTTCTGACTCTGACTGTGGCCGATTCTCACTGACTCTCTCTCTGATTTTGCTCTCTAATTCTGTTTCTACGAGGAAACCCGCCCACAGCCTAAACAGCCCCTGGGCAGCCACCCCCAGTATGCCATGTGGGCACTACCTATAGGTCCAGGTACACAGAAGCAAGCCAGATCCTCAGCCTAGCCATATATGGAAATGTTTGTCACTGAGAGCACTCACCATGTGGAAAGTGGAGGGCGGAAGCCATCGCCATCTTTAAGGTGTGGCTACACGCAGCTCTCCACACTAACCAATCCTTGAGTATCCCTAGAGAAACTCCGCCCCTAAGGAGCCCTATGTAAACCCCTCTGCCTATTCAGTTCTTATCTGTTCCAACATGATATGTCACAAAAATAAGATTATTACCACACACCTATTAGATTGGCCTAAATAAGGAACACTGGCCAGAATACAGAACACTTACTGTTGATGAAAAAGTAAAATAGTAGGGGCTGGAGAGATGGCTCAACGGTTAAGAAAAAATAAAATAGTGCGTCTACTCTAAAAGACAACTTAGAAGTTTTTTACTAAATTAAACATATTCTTATAGTATTGTTTATTATGTGGGCTCTTTAATATCTGCCCACAGGAGGAGAAGTATTGGTACATACAAAAACCTGTACTTTATAGAAGCCTTATGTATATACTACCAAAACATGAAAGTACCCAAGGTGTCCATTAGATAGGTGAATGAATGAATTACGGTGCAACAAGACAATAGCAGTGTTAGACACCCTTAAAAAAATAAGCTTCAAGACCTGAGAGACACAAAGGAAACCTGAATGCACATTATGAACTAATGAACTAATCACATTGATGACTCCAACTACATGACGTAAGCAAACTCTAGGGACAGTCAAAGATCAGTGATTATGAAAGGCTGGGAGGGTGAGAAATGACTAGAACAAAGGTGACTTTCAGGGAAATAAAAAAAGTCTATGATACTAATAATGGTAGGTACATGTGTTTATGCATTTGACAGTAAGATACCTTTCTTAGAGTCTTCCAATTTTATGGGCAAAACAACAATAATAAAACAGAAAAATTATGACTAATCAGAAGAGTTCTTTATGAGGGTGAACTACTGAGCTACAACAACCTCACCCACCAAGGTACCTGCTACTGCACAATTACCCAACAGATCAGCTGGGTATGTCAGGAATTGACAGGAGAACAGGAACAAATCTCTAATATTAGGCTTATATTCTCATTCTGTACTTAAGCTCATTTCACATTCTGAAGTTGGAAAGCAATTGAGTAGTTACAAAATTTACTTTCTATGTGAAATTTAGGTAAAAGGTAAAAGAACTGTGTAGTCTATGTGAATCTGGGAAAGTTTCTTAAATTTCAATCATTAGTTCTCTCACCTGCAAAAACATAAATAGTAGTAGTCACCTCCTGTAAAGTGCTTGTCATAGTTCCTCGCATAAAATTAATCCCAATCATATTTGAGAGTATTATAAATTTTTTTTGAGACAGGGTTTCTTTGTATAGCAAGCCTGGCTGTCCTGAGAACTCATTTTGTAGAGGAGGCTGACCTCAAACTCACAGATCTTCCCACCTCTGCCTCAGGAGTACTGAAATTAAAGGCTTGTCCCACAATGCCTGGCTCTTTTAGAACAGTTTCAAGAGAAAGTTGAAGGAAAATTACAGTATTATCATTTACTTTAACCTCACACTGTATACGGCATCCCCCACTGTGAAGACCCTTTCTGGGAACATAAGGCACTCACTATTAGTGGATTTACATTAACTGAAGCTTACAGTTTTCCTTAGGGTTCACCCTTGGTGTTGTACAGTCTGTGGGCTTGACCAAACCTCTTATCATGTATGCATTATTACATAGAATAGTTTTACTGCTCTAAGCATCCTCTGTGCTCTATCCATGAATTCTTTTCCTCTCAGGAAAATTTGAACACTTAAAATTATATTCATCAGCATTTATAGCATGAGCCAGCAAATATATATACTTTATATCACATTTGCTAATTATAAATACAGGACAAGCATCTACCTTTAGAGATGAGGTTTGATAGTTCACAAGACTATTTTAGGTACCTTGTATTATTATGTGTGTAGAATTTAAGCTTTGATCTTTTAGCCCAACAGCAGGAATCTGAGCATTATCCCGTTTTCTGGCATTTCCTTTTTTAAGGCGGGAAAGTTTTCTTCTATAATTTTATTGAATATATTTTCTATGCCTTTGAGCTGGTGTTCTTCTCCATCTTTTATTTCTATTATTCTTAGGTTTGGTCTTTTCATGGTGTCCCAGATTTCCTGAACATTTTATATTATGATTTTTTTAAGAGTATTTGTACTGAAGTTGGCCATATTTTACCTTTTTTTTTTTTTAATAAACTATAGTCTTTTTTATCCATGTATCCCCTTGCACCCACTCCTTTTTTCCTCCCAACCACTCCTGGTCAGCCTTCAGCCTCCCTCCTCCCTATCCCCCCATTCCCTCCCCAAAAGGACAAGAAGTTCCAAGGTGGATCAGCTCAGCATCCACTCCAGATAAATCTGATTTCCTCATCCTAATATCAAGACTGGGTTAGGTGTTCGTCTGGAGGGAATGGGCTCCAACATGCACAGAAACACAGTCTGATCCCTTCCCTTGTGGCTTCACATACTGACCATGTTAGTGGGCAGTTGTTTATCCTTGGAGGCCTAGTTCTTTTTCCTGATGGTTCCCCAGTGGCTGTTCTTGATTCAGTGAGCTCCCCAGAGCTCCAGCCAGCCATCACTGTGAGAATTTTCCTCATAAGCCCTATCCTCTTGCTCATATAGACTCTCCTCTTCCACTCTTACCTAGACCAGAAACTCAGCCCAGTGCTCAGCCACATATCGCTGCCTCTACTGTGATGGTACTTAGGGTGACTATTCATTTGATTATAGAGAAAGTCATGTCTAGGCAACAATTTCACTATTGGTTGGAGACCTAGCCAGGAATATATACTGTGAGTTCTTGGAGGTTTCCTGTTGGGAGCCAAAGTCAACTTAGCCATATTTTATAAGTTAGCTCCTATAGCTAGCCAGCAGTCTTTACCCCAGATAGTCATTTGCCAGAAGGCTACATCCCTATTGTCTTTAGCTAAACCATGACTCCTGTTAGTCTGGTTTGATTCTCTCAGCTCAGCAGGTGACATCCTCCAGACTTTCAACCGATAACATAGATTTCCATACTAATTCTACCCTGTCTGTTACTCTCCCTCACAGGCTTGCCACATTCTTTTGTATTTCCCACCCCCTTTCCTCCCAGCTACCTACATGGCAGAGATTCTGTATAAATATTGGCTGTAACAATAAAGCGGAGAAGGACTTGAACAGAGAGATTTGTCTTGTCCTTCTGTTGTGTTCCTGCCTTCCATTTGTTTCATTCCTAGATTTAGGTCCATGCTGAAGACCCTGCTGGCAGGGAAAATTAGTTTCCCTAGCAACTGGTCTTTTTCCAACTTCACATTGACTTCCTTTATTAAGATCTACATCTCTTTTTTTCTCCCTCTTTGTTGTTCTTCTCACTCAATCCTCTCCTTCTCTCATGATTTGTTCCCACCCCTTCTTGGTTGCAACTTCTTATGCTCCCAATTAGCTAAGGAGATCTTCTCTATTTTCTCTTTCTAAGGGTCTCCCTGGATGTCTCTCTTAAATTCCTTCTAATCCCAAGCTGTTCAGGGGTTATGGTTTGCAGTTTGGGTATTCTTTGCTTTTTGTCAAAAGTCCACTTATAAGTGAGTGCATTCTGTGCTTATCTTTATGAGCTTGTGATACCTCACTCAGGAGGATATCCTTCACATCTATCCTTTTGCCTGCAAATTTTAGGATGTCTTTTTTTTTCTATTGAGTAGTACTCCATTATATAGATGGATTGTTTGTTAATCCATTAACAGTTTGTTAATCCATTCTTCAGTTGAGGGGCATCTAGGTTGTTTCCAGATTATTGCTATTACAAATAATGCTGCTATGAACATAGTTAAGCTAATGCCTTTGGAGTGCGAATGTGCGTCTTTTGGGTATATGCCTAATAGTGGTATTGCTGAATCTTTGGGGAGATTGATCCCCAGTTTTCTCAGGAACTGCCATACGGCATTCCAGAGTGGCTGAGCAAGTTTACACTCTCCCCAACAATGGAGAAGTGTTCCTCTTGCTCTGCAACCTCTCCAGCATAGGCTGTCATTTGCATCTTTTATCTTATCCAATCTCACAGATGTAAGGTGGTATCTCAAAGTTGTTTTGATTTGCATTTCTCTGATGACTAAAGATGTTGAACACATTTTTATGTGCCTTTCAGCCGCTTTTAATTCTTTTGCTGAGAAGTCTGTTTTTAGTTCTGAACCCCATTTTTTAATTGGGTTTTTAAGGGTTTGGCGCTCTAGTTTTTTGAGTAATCTATATATTTTAGAGATCAGCCCTTTGTCACTTGTAGGGTTGGTGAAAATATTTTCCCATTCTGTAGGCTGTCATTTTGTCTTATTGACTGTGTCCCTGACCTTACAGAAGCTTCTCAGTTTCAGGAGGTCCCTCTTATTGATTGTTGTTCTTAGCATCTGTGTTACTGGTGTTATATTTAGGAGGAGGTCACCTGTGCCAATGTGTTGTAGGGTATTTCCCAATTTCTTTTCTATCAAGTTCAGTGTAGTTAGGTTTATGTTGAGGTCTTTGATCCACTTGGATTTGAGTTTTGTGCAGGGTGATAGGTTTGGATCTATTTGTATTTTTTCTACATACTACCATCCATTTATGCCAACTCCATTTGTTGAAAATACTATCTTTTTTCCACTGAATATTTTTAGCCTCTTTGTCAAAAATTAGATGTTCATTGGTGTGTGGGTTAATATCAGGGTCTTCAATTCGATTTCATTGATCCACAAGTCTGTTTTTATGCCAGTACCAGGCTGTTTTTATTACTGTAGCTCTATAGTATAACTTGAAGTCAGGGATAGTGATGCCTCCTGGGCTTCTTTTGTTGAGCAAAATTGTTTTGGCAATCCTGACTTTCCTGTTATTCCAAATGAAATTGAGTATTGTTCTTACAAAGTCTGTAAAAAATTGTGTTGGAATTTTGATGGGGCACTGAATCTGTAGATTGCTTTTGGTAGAATTGCCATTTTTACCATGTTGATCCTACCTAATAGTGGACGACTTCAATACCCCACTTTCACCCTTTGATAGGTCAACCAGACAGAGTCTCAACAGAGAAATAAGTGATTTAATAGATGTTGTGACCAAAATTGATTTAAAAGATGTTTACAGAAGCTTCCACACAAACACAAAGGAATATGTGTACTTCTCAGCACCCCATGGAACTTTCTTTAAAACTGACAACATACTTGGTCAAAGCAAACATCAGCAGATACCAAAAAACTGGGAATAAACCCTTGTATCATATCAGAACACCATGGTCTAAAGGTAGAATTCAACAACAACAACCAAAGAAAGCATACAAACTAATGGAAACTGAACATCTCTTCATTGAACCACCTCTGGGTCAAGAAAGAAGTTAAGAAAAAAAATTAAAGACTTCCTAGAATTTAATAAAAATAAATTCACATCATACCCAAACTTATGGGACACAATGAAAGCAGTGTTAAGAGGAAAATTCATAGCACTAGATGCCTATATGAAAAACCAAGAGAAATCTCACACAAGACACCTAATAGCACAGCTTAAGACTTTAGAACTATTAGAATTAAACTCACCTAGAAGGAGTAGAAGGCAGGAAATAATCAAATTTAGGGCTGAAATCAGTACAATAGAAACAAAAAGAACAATACAAAGAATCAATGCATCAAAGAGTTGGTTTTTTGAGAAAGTCAATAAGATAAATAAACCCTCATCCAAAGTAACCAAAAGGCAGAAAGGGAGAGAGTATCTAAATTAACAAAATCAGAAATGAAAAGGGGGACATAACAGCAGACTCCCAGGAAATCCAGAGAATTATCAGGTCATATTTTGAAAATCTATACTCTATTAAAATGGAAAACCTAAAAGAAATGGACAGCTTTCTAGATAGGTACCAATTATCAAAATTAAATCAAGATCAGATAAATGACCTAAATAGACCTATGACCCCAAAGAAAATTGAAGGTATTATTAAAAGTCTCCTAAATAAAATGCCCAGGACCAGATAGTTTCACTGCAGAATTCAAAGAAGAACTAATACCAATACTCAACAAACTGTTCCATACAGTAGAAACTGAAGGAATACTGCCAAACTCTTTTTATGAGGCCATAATCACCCTGATACCCAACCCACTCAAAGATGCAACGAAAAAAGAGAATTACAGACTAATTTTCCTCATGAACATTGATGCAAAAATATTCGATAAAATTCTGGCAAACTGAATCCAACAACGTATCAGAAAATTCATCCACCATACACAAGTAGGCTTAATCCCAGAGATGCAGAGATGGTTCAACATACAAGAAACCGTAAATGTCATCCATCATATAAACAAACTGATGGAAAAAAACCCACATGATCATCTCCCTAGATGATGGAAAAGCCTTTGACAAAATCCAACACTCCTTTATGATAAAAGTCCTGAAGAGATCAGGAATACAGGAAAAATATCTAAATACAATAAAGGTGATTTACACCAAGCCAACAGCCAACATCAAATGGAGAAAAACTCAAAGTAATCCCACTAAAATCAGGAACAAGTCAAGGCTATCCCCTTCACCTTATCATTTAATATAGTTCTCAAAATTTTAGCTAAAGCAATAAGAAAACAAAAAGAGATTAATGGGATACAAATTAAAAAAGAAAAAGTGAAACTATCTCTATGCAGATGATGTGATTGTATATGTAAGTGACCCATGAAATTCTACCAGGGAACTTCTACAGCTGATAAACACCTTCAGCAATGTAGCAGGATACAAGATTAACTAAAAAAAAAAAAAAAATCAATAGCCCTCCTGTACACTAAGGATGAAAGGACTGAAAAAGAAACAAGGGAAACATCACCCTTTATAGTAGCTGCAAATAGCATTAAATACCTCGGTGTAACTATAACCAAAGAAGTACAAGATCTGTTTGACAAATTCTTTAAGTCACTGAAGAAAGAAATTGAAGATGATATCAGAAAATGGAAAGATCGCTCATGCTCCTGGATAGACAGGATCAACATAGTAAAAATGGCAATTCTACCAAAAGCAATCTATAGATTCAATGCCCCATCAAAATTTCACCATTAGTAGTGTTTCTTTTACATAGATAGGTGTCCTTATATTAGGGGCATAAATATTCAGGAATGAGATCTCATCTTGGTGGATTTTTTCTGATCTGAAAAGTAATCTCCATCCTGGTCTCTTTTGCTTGGTTTTAGTTTGAAGTCCATTTTGTTAGATATTAGGATGGTTACGCCAGCTTGTTTCTTGGGACCATTTAATTGGAAAATCTTTTCCCAACCCTTTGCTCTGAGCCTGTGTCTGTCTTTGATGCTGATGTGTGTTTCTTGTATGCAGCAGAAGCATGGCTTCTGTTTTTGTATCCATCATGTTAGGGTGTGTCTTTTTATAGTGAATTGAGTCCATTGATATTAAGGGATATTAATGACCAGTGATTGTTATTTTTGGTGGCAGTGTGTGTGTGTATATTTTCCTTCTTTGGGTTTTTCTTCTGTGGGATTATCTATTGCTTGTGGTTTCATGGGTGTATCTGGGGTCCTTAGGTTGGAGTTTTCCCTCTAATGCTTTCTGTAGGGCCAGATTTGTGGATAGGTATCGTTTAAATCTGATTTTTGTCATGAAATCTCCATATATGGTGATTGATAGTTTTGCTAGATATAGTAGTCTGGGTTGGCAACCATGCTCTTTTAGTCATTGGGTTCTCCTGAGGTTGTGTCTCAGGAAGTGGCTTTTGTGATAGAGCTCTGCAGAGGCTGTGTCTCAGGAAGCAGCTGAGGTTGGGGGATGGGTGGTTTTGGAGAATGGATTAAGGCTTACGTTATATAAGTCTCTGAATGTTTATTTGGGATTGAACTGTTGTGCGGCCAGCTGGGCAGGACACAGAAACCTCCAACCCTATCCCCACCCCCATTTTCCAGTGGTGGCATCTGTGATATTCAGGTGAGAATCAAGTCAGAAAGGTTTTGGTGTTGTTTGCCTCTGTGATCAGCAGCTCCATCCCAAGTCTTCATGTGATGGATAGGTCTTGCCCTGTGTCAGCTCATGCCTCCTTCCTGTGTCTACAGCTTTTGTTAGTTTTAGAACTCAACATGTACCTATAGGCCTTACTCAGAGTCAAATCTAGTTCCCATCTTGAGCCCAAAGATTAATCTGAAGCAGTTGCAGAATGTGGAATTTCTCTCCAGGTCAGATACAGTCCTTATCCTCTGTCCCTTGGCTGCAACTGATGCTGCAGATATGGAACTTGCCATGTGTCTCTGATCTAACCCAGAGCCAGATATGGTCCCTACCTCAGGTCCCCAGCTTCTGTGGAAACATTTGCTTTATACACACTCTCATTATGTAATCCCAACTGCCCTAGAATGGGATGTGTTGTCCATGCTGGCCTTGAACTTGCAGTGATCCTGATGCCTATGGCTCCTGAGTTCTGGAGTTGCAGGCATGTAGGACCATAATTTACTCTATTTTAATTTTTTTTAAAGAATGTACATACTTTTTTTATAATGGATATATTAATTTAAAATTTAAACTCCCACAAACAGTTTACAAAGGCTCACTATTTTGGCTGCTTCTGAATATGTAAATGGTGTAGCTACTGTGGAAATCAATCTTGGAGTCCATCAAAAGATTAGACAAGTTTCCCAATGAGAGCTGGAACTGTATTCTTAAGTATATAACACTGGAGAAAAATAAAAGCATGTATTCTTTAAAAATGTATATGAGTGATTGTAACCCATTCATCACAGCTGAAGGAGATTTGACAGTCCATTGACTGGAAAAATATTTGACAGTAAAAAGGAATGAAGTTCTGTCATGTATAATAACATGAATAACCCAGAAAACATGATGTTAAGTGAAGGTTATGCATGGTATGTTGTCTAATTTCACTTATATGAAAGACCCAGAGTCTGAAAAGCCTTAGGCATACAGAGATAGAGGAGTGGTCATCAAGGTCTGTACTGAGATAAGGAAAGAAACAGGTGCGGTGGTAGATGGTGTGGACTTTCATTTGAGAACATATAAAATTGATGGTGGGGATGGCTGTGTAACTGAGAACATGCTTCAGAATATTGACCTGTATGTCTTTATCTGGGCAAATTATGTGCACTTCAGTTGTATTGCATTCTGTGAGGTGTTAGTTTTTGACGAGTGATTGGAGCAATTATAGCAATCACTATAAAAACCCAATTTCTTACAATAGATGCCGGCATTGTATCTACACTTTCATTCTCTTAACTGTCCTGCTTATTTTTCAAGTTATCTCAAAACAAGTATTTTTGTGATAATCATTCATGACTATTTGTATAAGATGAAATCATTTGCTTGAAACTCTTTTGCTATGCTTAATGAATTTAGAGCACTTATTACAACTTATTTTTCAAGAACGAACAAAGATTGCTTCTAGCTCTGTGTAGAATACTATTTTTACACTTTTTACTTCTGCTGTTATGTGTTTTGGAGAAAGTGGAAGAACATTGGTCTGGATATCTTACTTAAAGTCAGGAGTTGTGGCCCTGGCCTGAAGCATTCACAGGGCAGAGGAAGTAGATTGTCAGTTCAAGGCCATTTTGAGCTACATGACAAGTTCCTATCAAAGGGAGAGACAGAGACAGTCTGAGACGCAGAGATCACAGAGATACACAGAGAGATTGTGTTTGACTTTCTAGGCCAGGCTCAATCCTTTGCTGGCCAAGAGAGAATAGCAAAAGTTCTTTTTTTTTTTTTTTATTTCTTAAGAAATTTAAATTTATACTTTTTTTCTCAGCTATTTTTGGAAGTTATGCTTTCCAGTGACACCAATGTCTTAAATATTCAGGGACCTTTTCTTGAGAAGTGCACAGAAAAAAGTTTTACGTGGCTTTTTTTTTTTTTTTCAAAAGTGGTAATTAATACCTGTATTGATAGACCCTAGAGTCAAGGTACTATCCTCGGGAAAGGGGTCCCAAGAACCCAGACTCTAGTCCAGTTGATACAAATAGGAAGAGGATTTATTTCGTCTGTACAGGCAGGCTACCTCTCTGCCTCGGGAACAAGAGAGTAGCTCCGATTAACAATCTCATGTCCCTTTTTTTTTTTTTTTTAAACTTTATTTTATTTATTTATTTGCCTTGGTGTTTTGCCTGGAACTGGAACTACAGACAGTTGTTAGCTGCCATGTGGGTGCTAGGAATCGAACTTGGGTCCTCTGGAAGAGCAGACGGTGCTCTTAACCACTGAGCCATCTCTCCAGCCCCCTCTCATGTCCCTTTTAAAGGCTAAAAAAAAAAAAAAAAAAAACCCACAAAATCACCATAGCAATGGGGGCAATACATAATTGGTCACTTTAAAGGTCATACTATAATCATAAGGTTGCTCACAATAGTCATGGAGTTGTCTTAAGGTCAGCTGGGGGCTTTACTGAGAACTCTTAGGGGTTTTTTTACAACTGGTGTTGGCAAAGCTATTCTGCTCAGAACTTCTGGTATTTTAATCACAGGTTCGACCTAATGGTCATCTGAGTTGATTATGATCATCTGGGCTGAGTTACTCTGTTTCCTGGAACAGACTTTTAGACTTTTAGTTCCTTGTTCTCATGGGGGGTGCTCTGCTGAATACTTGAACTGAATGTCTGAGTTAGACCTTAGAACTTAGGGTCTTTCAGTATTATAAAATCATATTATGAAATATTCATCCTAGTTGTAACCAATATTTATGTCTTCTTATAAAAATTTAAAATTAGTTTTAACTTATTAATAAAAAGTTATGTATAAATATCTTTATAAAATTGATACAATTATTTATTTTATTGTGATGGTATTTAACAATCATACATAATAATGCAATCTAATATTTTTAAATAACTAACATCTTGGGTTACAGAAAAATCTAAAAATAGATTTAAAAATGTTTTGACTAATAAATTTTTTTGTTTGTTTGTTTTTACAAACTGAGAAGCCTATTTTTATTTACAAGGTTGTTGCTTCAGTCTATACCATTACATCTTCTGCTGGGTAGCATTAGTGGAGCTTGAATACAATCAGTCCTATCTGTACAGCAGAAGTTCTTAATTTTATGTACATTTGCCAAAAGTGGGGCCCTTTTTCATAATTTGTAGTTATAACTCAAATTATAATAAAATATATTAAAGGAAAAGATGTGAAATCAAGTACCTTTATATTGATTACTATTATGTAGATAAAATGACATAATGATATGGCATATAAAAAGTGCCTGGCATTCAGTAAGTAGTCTAAACAATTTCTTTATTATCTTTTATATTACCCTCATTTGGCACTTGCCAGAGTATGGTTTGGATTTATGAACAAAGATTCCTAAGATGTCATGTCAGCAAATCTTATTTTAAAGACTAAGATGTAATAAAACAAAAACAACAAAAAATGGTCACAACAGAAATGGAGTCTCTGAAAAGGCCAACTAGAGGGGAAATCAGTGTATTTGGCAGGGAATGGTTAATGAACTTTTTAGAAAGACTTCTTCTCAGAAGAGAAAAGTGATGCTAAAGCAAAATCCTCACTTGGGGAAAATCTAATTTAACTATAAGTGAAGAATCACACTCAGAAAAATTATGGTCCTGTGTAAACACAAAAAGTACACACATTCTTGGAAGAAAGAAACTGGCCGCAGCTCTTTACTGCAGATGTTTCTGTAAGTGGAAAGCTGGAGTATATATATATATATATATATATATATATATATATATATATGTACAGAAATTTTATATTTTCTAAGACTTTGCATGAGTTGTACCAGATGTTAGGAGAGCAAACACATCCTATCACAGCATCTCCTGAAAACTTGCAGAGCATAGACAAAAAGAAGCAGTTAAAATCCAAAGAAAATAAACAAAAATGGCAGAAAGACCTAGATAATGCTTTTGTGCAAAAAGTTGCAGATCTGGTATACTAGATAATACAGTACCAGTTAGGGGTGATTCTTCAAGGATCCTCACCTCTGGCTATTTTACATTTAGATGAAACTACACAAGAATCTATTCCTAAGTTATATATGTGTCTGCAAGGCTTCCTGTACTTGGGAGGGAGATCTCAGAAGGGGCCAGCTCTTGTCTTACTGGCTGGGGTTGCTTCCCTTGCCTTTAAGAGAAGGAATCCAGGAAAAAGGCAGGTTAGTGTGAGCCTAGTTCGCCTAGTTAGATTGACTCTACCTAGTGAGGGAACTCCCAATGAGAATGAAGGAAGTTGAGGCTTAGCTAAGTTTCTTGACCAAGGTAACAGAGTAATTAGATAATAGAGCCTGGTTGCTTTTCTGTGGTCGCTATCTTCTAAACTCAAAGTCTATATGCTTCCGGGAGCTGTAAGCCATTGGCATTCCTCTCCATGGATTCTTCACATCCAGCTGTACTCACAACGCTTTTCTTCTTCCATTCTAGTTTTCCCCCAAGACCAGCCTTTCACAAAATCTAGCTGGGAAGCCTAGAAATCTAGTTGGCAGATCTCTCAGCACCCTGCCCCCCAGGAAGCAGTGTCAGAGCACTGATCTTTGTCACCCTCTTGAATGACAAACCTCTTTTTGTGCAAACTGTGTGGCAATTCAGTGTTCCGGGGCTGAGTGGCTTGGAGTTTTATCCTGACTTTAGGAGAAAAGGATTTATTGAAAAGACATTGGGTGACTCACACTGATACGGGAAACCTATAGAAACCATTTTATGAAACCGCAGGATCTGAGAACTGAGAAGTGATGGGTGAGACTGCAAAGCACTTCTGTCCAATGGGAGCCATCATAGCCAGGTTTCCTTCAAAGTCCAAAGGAACAGAACTAACCCGGTGAGCCTGGGAGGGCAGCCTCTTCATTAGGAGAGGCAACTCTTCAAACCATCACAGAAATTCTGTCATTTCAAGATATGAAAATAGTTCCTTGTCAGAAACAAACCATCACCACCAACAAAATAGGAACCAACAAAACCAGTGGATTGATTAAGAGGAGTTCAAGACTCATCTGAGTGTGAACAGAGTTTGTTTTGTTTTTTTTTTTTTAAGATTTATTTATTATATATACAGAATACAGAAAAGGGCACCAGATGTCATTACAGATGGTTGTGAACCACCATGTGGTTTCTGAGAATTGAACTCAGGACCTCTGCAAGAACAGCCAGTGCTCTTAACCTCTGAACCATCTCTCAGAGTTTTAATGAATGTTGAACTCTTGAATTTGATAAAGATTTCTTACTGTCTTCTGGTTCGTGATGGAGAATGATCTGAATGACAGTCATGCTTTTTGTTGTTACTGTTGTTTTGAATGAATGAGTTTATTAAATATGCAGCAAATGAGAGTAAAAGAATAAAACAGTAAGCAGCAGATTTGGGATGGATGCCTCTGTAACAAAAGAGCCAGCTGGAGCCTCTGGTGGACAAAGGGGATCCTAGGCAGAAAGTCTTTTCCTGTGGAAGATTTTCAGTTAGCCATTAGTAGCCCAGGGGTTCTTCCATCACAGCATAGAATTGTAGCTGAACTTTAGTTTGAAAAAGTTGCATTGGAATGTTTTCCCTGTTTAAGGATCATGTTTTAAGTCAAAGGATCTGATCTCTTTTTGGTTTTAAGGCATGGTATTCTTGCTCTTGGGCTGTTTTATTGTTTTCTTATATTCTTTCAGCTGTGCTGTGGGACCAGCCCACCCCGGAACAAGGGTTCTGAGAACACTCTTAGACAAGCATGCATGCTTAGGTCTGAAGTGTGTGTGTGTGTGTGTGTGTGTGTGTGTGTGTGTGTGTGTGTGTGTGTGTGTGTGTGTCTGGGGTAGCTCCTCTCCCTAGCAAAGCCTCACAATGAGCTCAAACAGCACATCCATTGACAGGTATAGCATGGAGTTATACTCCGCATCATCAGCATCCCAAGTGACCTTCTGAACTCACACCTTCCCTAATAAGAGACATTTGTTATCTAAACAGGAATTTCTTAACACTTTCAAACCTAATCTCCCATTTTCTATTGACAAGCTTTACTGTGCAGAGACTAAACTCCAAAACATCCAGAAACACAGGAACTATTGCATAAAACCTGATTTCAAAATGTGTAACATTGCTATTCTGTGTCTAAATGGAAGCATCTGTCTCATTTCCCTTGCAAAAGTTACACTCATAGAATGATGAGTTCTTTATGTGTATCTTGGTCAATTGTGAGATTATTTCTTTGAATTCCTAAAGTATTTCTCCTAATTAGCAGTATGAATTCCTGTCTTGCTGGATCTTCTCTTCACCCCTCTCCCTCTGGGGTCAGCTTGATTCAGATGACAGACATCCAGACATGTCTTCTGTCCCTTCATGGTCAGCAAATTTGTTTCCAGATTTATTCAGAGTCATAGCTCAGACTTCATGAGTCCATTAAACCAGATTGAGCCACACTTCTTCAATAAATCAACTAAGCAAGTAATAGAAGAATTGGGGAGAAGGAAGTTATTTAGTGTGACCACATTGAGAAGATGGACCTGGGATGTGGATAAACGTTACATATTCAATAAAACCTGAATATTGGGGGTAGAGCACCCAGTCAAATCCTAGGCAGATAGTTCCAGAAAATCTTAAACCTTAAATACAAAGATAAACAGCTGAGTCAGTCACACTCACCTTTGATCCCAGCACAGGGAAAGCCAGGAATGGCCACCAACACCCTTGATCCCATAACTCCAGAGACAGAACTTCTGTTTCTGTGAGTTTAACCCTAATCTAGATGAGATAGGGTATATAAAGGCTCATAGAAACCAGGCAAAGACAGAAGCTACTGGAAGAAGCTACTGGCAGAAACGACTGGCAGAAGCAACCAGGAGTGAGGCGGAGAAAGTTGCAAGACAGCTGGGTGAGAAGTGACTGTGGTGCTTCCTCTCTCTGATATTCCAGCCTTCCCCTGATATTTGGCTCTGAGTCTCATTCATAATACTACACTGGGAGGTTGCTGGATTTTTGTCTCTCTTCCCAATGTGGCCATAGAAAACAAATCCTTTTTCTGCTTTTTACTATTAATAGTTTACATAATTGGCTAATTAAAGATGGGTGGCTCTGATATAGGACTGTTCTCCAAGCCAAACAGCCTCCATTGTCATGAGTCAATGGTGACTACTTGTGAGACATCACCACAGCTGGACTTGCTGACGTTGTTAACAGTCATAGGATGTGTACAGGCCCATCCTCTGAATGGAACTGTCATCATCATTACAAGTTCAGCTGTGTTACTTGCGAAAGATTGTCACAGGTGGGCTTGTGGCTGTTGAGAGCATCATAGGAGGAGATGATATGGGATGTCTTTCTGGCAATACATAGATGAATAGAAATTGGTTGTGTTAAGTTATAAGAGCTAATTGGTAATGAGAATGAGCCATAGGCCAAACAGTTCATAATTAATATAAGCTTCAGAGTAATTATTTTTATAAGTGGTTGCAGGACTGTGGTGGGAGAGATTTTGCCCCTCAGGCCTAGACAGGACAGAAAAACTTCTGGCTACAAATGGTGCCCACCATTGGGCCATGATAAAACTTTTAAAATATTATGAATGCATAAAAATGGAGCCACAGTGGACTTCTTAATAGTCTCATGCCAGCAGGCACACAGAGTCTCCAGGGAGCTGCCTACGGGAAATAGCTGTCCACCAGCCAATATGAGCAAAGCATATGGCTGATTTCTGCAGTCTTTCTCACAGATAGAGGTACAAAGAAGCTTTTCTCAATCACTGCTTGCAGGTTAGGGAGCATATCCATGGACTTAAAAACTACTTAGTACTGTTTCCCAGAATTGGGAAGATAATTGTGACTCATTGGTACCTCTGAAATATTGAAAAGCTGAGCATCTGAGAGCCAGCAGCCAAAGCAGCACTTTGGTCCTAGCCTCACAGTTTAGTAACTTAAAAACTCTCCTGGTTAAAAAATGATTAAAGGTGGCGGCGTGGGAGGGGCCGAAGCTAGCGCCATCCGTCTGCCTCCCGCCCCGAGTGTGCGGTGAGTCCGCGCGCCCAGCGGCAGAGCGGCCGCCCGCGGGCCCGGCAGGAACGGCGGCAACCTCAGTGGCACCGCCATGGACCCGGAGGGCGCACGCAGCTATTCTCTGGACCAAGTTCAAGCTTTGTATTCATTTCCATTTCAACAAATGATGGCTGACGCTCCTAACATGGCAGTCACGACTGAACAGCAGATGCCAGCAGAAGCTCCTGCCCAGGAACCTGTACCAGAGGTTCCAAAAAGAAGGAAAAGAAAAACCAGAGCATCAGAACCCAAGGACCCAGTGGAACCCAAAAAACCTGCGGAGTCAAAAAAGTCTGTCAAGTCCACAAAATCAAAAGAAAAGCAAGAAAAAATTACAGATACATTTAAAGTGAAAAGAAAAGTGGACCGTTTCAATGGTGTTTCTGAAGCTGAGCTTTTGACCAAGACTCTTCCTGATATTCTGACCTTCAATCTGGACATTGTGATCATTGGCATTAACCCAGGATTAATGGCTGCTTACAAAGGGCATCATTACCCTGGACCTGGAAATCATTTTTGGAAGTGTCTGTTCATGTCAGGGCTGAGTGAGGTTCAGCTGAATCACATGGATGACCACACCTTACCTGGGAAATATGGCATCGGATTCACCAACATGGTGGAAAGGACGACACCAGGCAGCAAGGATCTGTCTAGTAAGGAATTTCGGGAAGGAGGCCGAATCCTAGTGCAGAAACTATAGAAATACCAGCCACGGATAGCAGTGTTTAATGGAAAATGTATTTATGAAATTTTCAGTAAAGAAGTTTTTGGAGTAAAGGTTAAGAACTTGGAGTTTGGGCTTCAGCCCCACAAGATCCCAGATACAGAAACTCTCTGCTACGTCATGCCGTCTTCCAGTGCCAGATGTGCTCAGTTTCCTCGAGCCCAGGACAAAGTTCATTACTACATTAAGCTGAAGGACTTAAGAGATCAGCTGAAAGGCATTGAGCGGAACACAGACATTCAGGAGGTGCAATACACGTTTGATCTACAGCTCGCACAAGAGGATGCAAAGAAGATGGCTGTTAAGGAAGAAAAATATGATCCCGGCTATGAAGCAGCGTATGGCGGTGCTTATGGTGAAAACTCATGTAATGGTGAACCTTGCAACTTTTCTTCAAATGGGCTAACGGACAATGCGGAGCTGAGAGCAGAAGCAGCTCCTGGTGATGTTCCCAATGGGCAGTGGATGACACCGTCATTTACAGACCAGATCCAGTCTGTTAATACTTGTGGGACACAGGAAGAAGGAAGCCATGCTTAATGACGGTGCTTCTCAGCTCTGTCTCAGCGCTGGCTGCAGTTTTAATGCAGTTGTCAGAACCTAGA